>LR749593.1:2432810-2535901 GCA_902729485.2 Mus minutoides | reverse complement strand
CACCTTTTCCTTTTTATTCAGCTCAGGACAGATGCATGTTGGCTCCTCTCACCTCAGTTCAATCTCTGGAAATATCCACCCAGGTATGCTTAAGACATTTATCCTAGGGTAATTCTAAGTCTTGTCAAGCTGAAAAATGTAAATTTACCTTTACTTCAATCACTTTCATAATTCCACACAAACATCTAATTTAGACATTTCAAAAAGATTTTATGAATTTTTACCCATTTTTTATCGTGTTCAGTTGAGTTGTCCATCATGAAGAATGTAATCAAAACATTTCTTAAACATTTTTTAATAAATAGTTCACAGTCTTGACCCATGTATGTCCCATTAGGTGGTTTTCATATCAAGCTCATTTTATTTTGAAATTTCCAAACAGTATAACAGCAATGATAGAGGATGTCCTTAGACCATAAGCTGGTATTGAGCATTGAAACAGGGGCACATGTGGTGAGTGTTGACAGGTTTCCTCTTGAGACACATTCTAAGAACATCCTTGATGCTGTGAATGTTTGTTTGGACAGCACAAGGGTAGGTAGAAGTACTCAGTAGACTCCTGACCATCTCACTTGCAGATGCAGCCCAATGTCATTTACTTGGCTCTACATAGGTAGATGTGGAAATAGTGGGTAATCTCACAAGCCAGGGGCCCTGTTTATTTTATTTTTTCAGGGGCCCTGTTTAGAAAAGAAGCATCCTTTTGGAGGCTGAGCACAAAGCAAATGGACGATAAGACAAAGTTAGCTTTATAATTACAACTTATTAAGCTTTCACAGAGCATGTTGCTGTGTATAAACTGGATTTCACAGTGTTTCTGTTCTTTCTTCTATGCCAACAGGAAAATATGTTTCCCAACCACCAAGACCCAGAGTTTAGAAGCAACACAATTTTGCCCTGCTTCATCTTTGTAGAGGTAAGTACACTAAACATTCATTTCTAGAGTGTGCAATTTTCAAGTGGGAGATATGCTATTCGAAGCAACAGGCAACAACCATTCCTCCCATACTGGCACCATGTACCTACCTCCTGATACACAGATTACATCACTATGGAGCCCTGCAGTGGCTCAGGTCATTTGCAGCTGAACTCTTTAAAGGCTAGGGTGGTTGTGAGTTCTGATTCGGTAGTCACACTTCATACAAATGTCTTCTTAGCCCTAGAGTTAACGTTTTTATCTTTATTGAAACATCTCTTCCTTTCTGTCTCTTTCTATTCTCCTTTGTATATGGCTGTCTGTAACCCAGTACTTCCCAGTCTTCTTCTACTCCTAGAATGTCACAGTGTGACCTATCTTGATTGGTTAGTCATAACTGCACTTGAAACCAGACTAGTCAGTAGCCCGGAGGTTGAGGTTGCAGCCACCATTTTTCACAGCTCAGTGTTCGTTCCCTCAGCTTCATTTCCCTTCTCTTACTTTCATCCCCTGCACTGTTACATTTTATACCAGTACGAGATTGCTCTTCTGTTAGCCTCACTATGTCCATCTTAAATTGAAGTAGGGATGAACCATCACTAACATTGACCTTTCTAGATCATGCCCATACAGCCTATATGGTAGTAGCAGGTTATTGATGACAAGGATACCTGCAGCCAGCCCAAACTGCTACTATATGTGCACTTTTTCTTATAAATCTATATATGTGTGTGTGTATAGCAATAAAGTTGAACACATTATAATATATCTTACAGTGATGTGTGTGCAATTCCCATGTTGTAATGAATTATATTAAATTTTTGATTAAGCCAGAAGTGCTAGATTGATAATTGCATCTTCCCATGATGTCTTTAATAGGATTACAGCTTAGGCTCAGACATCACAATTACTTTCTTGGAGTCTTCCCTCTCTTTGATTACTGTGTCATTAAAAAAATGACCTAAGGCAATCTAATGAAGCGAGGTGCAGGAATAGCTAGCTGGTGGTTAGATGGGAGTATGAGCTCACCTGGGTTTTAAAGTTTTAGATGTTTTAAAATACACTAGAATGCTTAAAGAAGACAATGTTCAAGATTCTTATGAGAGACTGTTTTAAAACTCTAATAGAATTGGAATTTTTTAGTCAAACTAACAGGGGACTATAGCTTTAACATAGGCAACATATTCTAAAGATAGCAGAGAAGAAAAGAATCGAGGACCGTTCTTTGTAGTCGGGTGTAAACACATCTCTGATGCTAAATCCACCAATCTTGATTTTACAGTGTGCAAAGCAGAGAGAGCAGGAGGAAGGCTAAGAAAACACAGTCAGACCATCAGTACCGCATGTGGGTGGTTGCTCCTAGATGGAGGAGTAAGTAGGGCTGACAGCAAGCACAATAGATGCTCGGTAGGAGAACTGCAACCAGGGAAGAAAGCCTAGGGTGAGCTGGGGACACTTGGCTCAGCATCTGCAGAAGAAACCCAGGTGCCTAAATGAGTAAGTGAATAAAAAAAAAAAAAGGTGGGGCCTGAGAGGCAGCAGACAGGAAGGCTGTGAAGCTGGGGATGGCAGTGGTGTTGGCATGTGAAGTTGGGAGGAAAAGTTTTGGGGAGAAGAGCATGTGATTTGGACAAGAAGTGGGAGATAAGTTTGATCAAAATACATTAATACGTGTATGACATTCTTAAAAATGAAAAGAGGAAGGATTAGTTTAGATGGTGTTTTAACAGATGTTGATGTATGAACAGAGGTGGTTAGACGATCAACTTACTTGAATGGTAGTAACTGATGCGTGAGAGTTCAGTAAGCCGAGAATACATTAAAAAAACATTTCCATAGCAGCCAGAAGTCCACATAGCTATCTACACTCAGCTAAAGAAGGATAAAAATAAACATGTGAGGTTGTATTTAAGAATATCTATGTATGTACATGTAACAGCCATCTCTGGAAAAAGAGGCCATGAATTGGAAATAGACCAAGGTGCAGTATGTATGGGAAGATTTAAAGGGCAGAAAGAGGAAAGGGGGAATGGTGTAATTGTATTATAACCTCAAAATAAAGGAAGTAATAAAAGTTTAAAAATATACAGGCATATGCTTTCTCTATGATTTCACCTACCCTATCCACTGTATATGTTGGATACTGACCAACACGTACAGTAGCCAGTTCTATGGCACTGTTTTTCTCTGTGAAAAATAAAATCTGTGTTTCATGCTCTACCAACCCAGAGGCCAGGGGTTACAAGCTCAGCTCTTCTTCCTTGATGGGTCTCTGGCAAGAAGACTTATTGCAAGGGATGCTGGGAGCTATGTACTCACTGGATGTGGAGGAGGGCCGTTATAGGGTACAGGATCACATGCCTTTCCCCAGGTCACGGCTTCTTTCGTGGAGGATTTACCTGCTATACAGGGGAGTTTGAGATTGCAATGATCCTAGGACAAGAGGATCTGACTGCTCCTGGAGTTGTCTATTATTGCAACATGGTCTCCAAGCCTGCCTTGAGTGCACTCTTGGAAGGGTTTCTTGCAAAAACACCTTAAATGCCTTGCTGGCTGAAGGATTTATGCACATGTATGTCCAAGCCTAAAGCGATGTCATTTAATTAGCTAGGCAAAGTAGAAGACAATGGGTTGGCTCTTTCCTGCACCTTTTCCTTCTTGTTTGACTCGTTGCCTCCGCAGGCCTCAGGATGGCTTTCTCTGCATTCACACTTTGCTTCAGATGCCCTAATTGTTCAAGGTACAGGACAACCAGTCCTCCAAGGTGGACTGTTATTGAACTCTCCTGCTCTCTTCATAGACAACATCTTTGCCTTCTCTTCATGATGAAAATAACTGTAGGTGGGTTCCATGTTCAGAATTTAAAGCAATCATGGTTACTAAGTTTAAGGAAAACATTAAGGAAGCTTTCCATGTTTTCATGTATTTATTTCAATTTACTGAATGCCCTCTATGTAGGAGATATTATATTAGTTTCTAGGGACATGATGGTAAACGTACATTATAATTCTGTCTTCATTGATGTGACATTTTTATAAATTAGGGGAACAAAGGATAGACATGTGAACAGAACATTTGGAGCTTCAGCTGTGATAGAAGATGAAGAAAAAGTGTGGATGGAGAATGGGAGGCACGTTAACAGAAGTGCCATCCCATAATTTTTTCTGATAATGTTGCTACTGCTGTTAATTCTGTGAATATTTTAGCATGTAAATCATCATAATTTTATCTCTCAAACTTCATTTTGGTTTTTTGACTTAATAAGACATGGACAGAGTTTGAAAGGTCAAAAAGTGTTTAAGGAGAAGCTGCAGAAAACAAACTGCTTGTTTCCTTCCTGTAGAGAGCATTTTATCTACCTCTCTGAAGTGTGTGTGTGTGTGTGTGTGTGTGTGTGTGTGTGTGTGTGTGTGTGTGTGTGTGTGTGTGTGAGAGAGAGAGAGAGAGAGAGAGAGAGAGAGAGAGAGAGAGAGAGAGAGAGATGCTGTGTATCAATTAATAACCTTAGCTATTGTTTATGGCTGTTTCAGAAGAGATGAGGACACTTACCCATCTCCTAAGTGTTATGGAGAATTCCATAATAGACAACAACTTTTAGCAAAATTGATACAATGTTTGTTATTCTTATAGTCTTGTAGACTCTACTCAACTATAGTACTGTGCAGGGGGATACATTTATTTATTTATTTTTTTAAGATTTATTTATTATTATAATAAGTACACTGTAGTTAACTTCAGATGCACCAGAAG
Source organism: Mus minutoides (assembly GCA_902729485.2). NCBI lineage: Eukaryota > Metazoa > Chordata > Mammalia > Rodentia > Muridae > Mus > Mus minutoides. Next base: position 2,531,235 of record LR749593.1, on the reverse strand, counting down.
AGGGCATCAGATCTCATCATGAGTGGTTGTGAGCCACCATGTGGTTGCTGGGATTTGAACTCAGGACCTTCAGAAGAGCTGTCTGCTCTTACCGGCTGAGCCATCTCGCCAGCCCCACATTTAATTTTTATATATTCGAATCTTCTTACTTTTCTTGCAGTTAATAGTAGCTTGCTTATTCATTTTATTAGCTTTTTATAGAGAATCTAATTCTTGCCATGGTTTGGTAGACTGTTCATTGTTTTTTTTTTTTTGTTTTTTTTTGTTTTTGTTTTTTGTTTTTTTTTTTTCCTTTTTCTTTTGAATCCTTTGAGGCTGCTCATTCTTCTGACTTTAGGTATGGTCCCCAGCAGCTGTCTGGGTTTGCCTTTGCTGTCACCTTGAGAGCACCTTGCCCCCTTAACCCTTCCTTCTTTTGTGATATGCCTCCTTCTAGTCTAAGTTCATTCCTGGGTGTATTGTCTAGAAAAGCTTTCAAAATGGCTTGATTCCTTTTTTTAATGCTATAACAAATTACTGTAAGTTTATCACCTTGTAGTTTTCAAGGCTAGAATTCTCGTTTAGGTCTAAAATAAATGTGGGAAGGGCTGTCTTCATTTCCAGAAGTCAGAGAGATAAACTCTTTCTTGGCTTCCCTTTTAAAAGCCTGTGGCCATACTTTGGTTGGCTGCACAGGCTCAGATCTGCAGAAGCTAACTAAGTCAGCAGCAGTGGGTGAAGAACTCATGATATATCACTGTGGCATCCTGTCTTGTCTCCCTATTATACCTAAACAGTGTTTATTCATTTACTTTTGTGTGACTATATGTGTGGCTGGGTCCACAAATGTCACAGTATATGTATGCGGGTCAGAGGGTAGTTTGGGAGGTGGTAATTGAAGTTTCCTTCCCTTCCTTCCTTCCTTCCTTCCTTCCTTCCTTCCTTCCTTCCTTCCTTCCTTCCTTCCTTCCTTCTTTCTTTCTTTCTTTCTTTCTTTCTTTCTTTCTCACTCTAGATTTTATTTTCCTCCTGATCTACCTTCTGACTGTTCCACATCCCATAGCTCCTCCTTACCCTCTGTCTCCACAAGAATGTCCTCACCCACCAGACCTCTAAACTCCCTGAGGCCTCCAGTCTCTTGAGGATTAGGTGCATCTTCTCTGAATGAACCTAGACCTTGCAGTCCTCTGCTGTAAGTGTGTTGGTGGCCTCATATCAGCTGGTGTAGGCTGCCTGGTTGGTGGTCCAGTATTTGAGAGATCTTGGTGGGTCCCGGTTAATTGAGACTGCTGGTCCTCCTACAGGATCGCCCTTCTCCTCAACTTCTTCTAGCCTTTTCCCTAATTCAACCACAAGGGTCAGAAGTTTCTATCCATTGGTTGGGTGCAAATATCTGCATCTGACTCTTTCAACTGCTTGTTCAGTCTTTTGGAGGGCAGTCATGGTAGGTCTCTTTTTGTGAGCACTCCATGGCCTCAGTAATAGTATCAGGCCTTGGAGTCTCCCCTTGAGCTGGATTCCATTTTGAGCCTATCAGTGGATCTCCCTGCAGTTCTTTCAGACAGGAATAATTATGGGTCAGAGTTTTGACTGTGGGATGGCAACCCCATCCATCACCTGATGGTCTGTTTTTCTGCTGGAGGTGGGTTCTATAGCTCCCCACTCTCCAGTGTAGGGCATTTCATCTAGAGTCCCTCCCTTTGAGTCCTTAAAATGTCTCAACTCCCAAGTCTTCCCAACCTCCTACCTCCTGAAGTTGGCTGTTTCCATTCTTTGCTTGCCATCAGAGCATCAGTCCTTTCCCCCCATCCAATACCAGATCATGTTCCCCTCTTCTCCAGTCCATCTACTTTCCCTCCCAGGTCGCTCCCTCCCTCTCCCCTTGTGATTGCTTTCTTCCCCCTCCAAAGTGGGACTGAGGCATCCTCACTTGGACCCTTTATCTTGTTGACCTTTTTGAGTTCTGTGGATATTCTCTACTTTTTTTTTTTTTGTGGATAATATCCACTTATTAGTGAGTACCTACCATGCATGTCCTTTTGAGTCTGAGTCACCTCACTCAGGATGACATTTTCTAGCTCCTTCCATTTGCCTGAAAAACTCTGGATGTCTTCGTTCTTAATAGCTGAGTAGTATTTCATTGTGTAAAAATGAACCACATTTTCTGTATCCATTCTTCTCTCATGGGACATCTAGGTTGTTTCCAGCTTCTCGCTATCACAAACAAGGCTGTTTGAACATAGTGAAAGACGTGCCCCTGTGGCATGGTGGGGCATCTTTTGGGTATATTTCTAAGAGTGGTATTGCTGGGTCTTCAGGTAGATCTATTTCCAATTTTCTGAGGAAATTCCAGATTGATTTCCAGAGTGATTATACCAGTTTGCAATCCCACCAGCAATGGAGGAGTGTTCCTCTTTCTCCACATCCTCAACAACATGTGTTGTCACCTGAGGTTTTGATCTTAGCCATTCTGGTTGGTGGAAGGTGGAATCTCAGCAACATTTTGATTTGCATTTCTCTGATCACTAAGGGCTTTGAACATTTCTTTAGGTGCTTCTCAGACATTTGAGATTTCTGTGTTGTGAATTCTTGGTTTAGTTCTATACCTCATTTTTTGATTGGGTTGTTTGGGTTTTTAGTGGTTAGCTTCTTGAGTTCTTTATATATTTTGGATATTAGCCATCTATCAGATGTGGAGTTAGTGAAGATTTTTTTTTTCCCAATCTGCAGGTTGCCGATTTGCCTTATTGACTATGTCATTTGTCTTACAGAAGCTTTCCAGTTTCATGAGGTCCCATTTATTAATTCTTGATCTTAGAACATGAGCCATTGGAATTCTGTTTAGGAAAATTTCCCCTGTGACAATGAGTTCAGGGCTCTTTTCCCCTTTCTCTTCTATTAATTTAGTGTGTCTGATTTTATGTTGAGGTCCTAGATCCACTTGGACTTGCTCTTTGTGCAAGGTGACAAATATGGGTCTATTTTCATTTTTCTACATATCAACAGCCAGTTAGACCAGCCCCATTTATTGAAGATGTTTTCTTTTTTCCGTTGTATACTTTTAGCTTCTTTGTCAAAGATCAAGTGTCCATAAGTGTGTGGTTTTATTTCTGGGTCTTCGATTCTATTGCATTGATCAATGTGTCTGTCTCTGTACCAATACCATGCAGTATCACTACTGCTCTGTAATAAAGCTTGAGGTCAGGGATAGTGAGTCCCCCAGCTGTTCTTTTATTGTTAAGAATTGTTTTTAACTATTCTGGGTTTTTTTTTTTTCCTTTTCAGATGAATTTGAGAATGGCTCTTTTCATGTCTTTGAAGAATTGTCTTGGGATTTTAATGGGGATTGCATTGAATCTGGAGATTGCCTTTGGTAGGATGGCCATTTTTACTATGTTAATTCTGCCAATCCATGATCATGGGAGATATCTCCATTTTCTGAGATTTTCTTTGATTTCCTTCTTGAGAGACTTGAAGTTATTATTATACAGACCTTTCACTTGTTTGGTTAGAGTTACCCCAAGATATTTTTTATTATTTGTGACTATTGTGAAGGGAGTTGTTTCCCTAATTTCTTTCTCAGCCTGTTTATCATTTATATAAAGGGAGGCTACTGATTTATTTGAGTTGATTTTATATCTGGTCACTTTGCTGAAGTTGTTTATCAGTTGGAGAAGTTCTCTGGTAGAATTTTTTGGGTTGCTTATGTATACTGCATATCATCTGCAAATAGTGACACCATTATTTCTTCTTTGCCAATTTGCATCCCCTTTTTCTCTTTTTGTTGTCTTATTGTTCTAACTAGCACTTTGAGTACTATATTGAATAGATATAGAGAGTCTGAATCCTTGTCCTGTCCTCAATTTTAGTCGGATTGCTTCAAGTAATCCATTTAATTTTCTCCATTTAATAAGTAATCCATTTAATTTTCTCCATTTAATTTGTTATTGGCTGTTGGTTTGCAGTAAATTGCTTTTATTATGTTTAGGCGTGGGCCTTGAATTCCTGATCTCTCCAGTAATTTTAACATGAAGGAGTGTTGTATTTTGTCAAATGCGTTAAGCTTGGGTGCAACTGCCTTAACCTGCTAAACCATCTTGCTGTCTCATTTTACACTTTTATGGATTCTTATGATCACACTGGTACCATCTCAGTCATTTAGAGCAATCTGTCTGCTGTAAGGTCAGTTTGATGGTAAACTTTACTTCTTCTAAATTCTTCATATTTCTTGCCACTTGAAGCACCACATTCACAGGTTCAAGGCCTTAGGACAAGAGCAGTATGTGTGAAAAGTTCATTGATTTGCTCACAATGGAATGCCTAGAGAATATGCCTTGAAGCTCTTATTTCACAGGAGCATCTAATTGATGGGTTTGCTGGATATGGAATTCTAGGTTGATAATTCCACTGACAACCTGTAATATATAACTTTATTCTCTTATAGCCAGCACATTATTCTTTAATTCAGATTATATTCTGAGTCTCATGAAAATTAAAAAAAAATTTCTTAGAACTGATGACATAAAATTTTACAACCATATACCTCTCTATTTAGATATATTTTATTCACTGTTTGGAGCTCTGACACAGGGCATTCAATTCTGGAGACCATATTCTTTACTTCTGAGCGTGTATACTAACTATTCAAATTATTTTAAATATTTTTTTCTGTTTTCTCTATCTGGAATTTAGGGTTTGATGGTTGGAGACCTTCCATATGACACCACATACTTGGAGAAATGCTCTCCCATTTTATGTACAAGCACAGAGAAAAATGTATTCAAGATTATACATATAGTAATGTATTTATACTTTATTTATTATAATTGACATATTCTGGAAGAGCCCCTCTGTTGTACTAACTTCCTTACTGAATTTTTAAAAATAGCTATAGCTTGGCATGGTAGTGAATGCTTTTATGTAGATCACTTGGGAAGCAAGGTTAGGATTTTTTATGTGGTTCAAGGCCACCCTAGTCTACATATTGAGCTGCAGGCCAACCAGGGTGATATAGTGAGACACTGTGTACAGGAAAAAATTATATTATTTATATTATACTACTGTATTCTTGTAGCCTTGTAAGATTTAATTTTATATCTTGATATTCTCTCATTCTTTTTCAATTTCTTTCCAGTATTTATCAACATTCAAATATGTATTTCATTAAAATCAGGAGATAGAAGCTGGGGAGAAGACTCAACAGCGAAGAGTTCTAGTTGTTCTTCTAGAGGGCAAGAACTCAATTCCCAGGACCATGGGGCTGCAGTCTTCTGTAACTCCAGGTCTAGAGCAACCCCTTTTGGCCACTTCTGGTTACTGCACATGTGTGGTGCCTAGACATACATTAAGGAAAAATACAGATAATTTTTGTAGGAATTAAAAAAAAAAAAAAAAAAAAAAGATTACCGTGAGCATCCACTTCTGTATTTGCCAGGCACTGGCATAGCCTCACAAGATACAGCTATTATCAGGGTCATATCAGCAAAATCCTGCTGGCATATGCAACAGTGTCTGCGTTTGGTGGCTGATTATGGTATGGATCACCGGGTAGGGCAGTCTCTGGATGGTCTTTCCTCCTGTCTCAGCTCCGAACTTTGTCTCTGTAACTCCTTCCTTGGGTATTTTGTTCCCCATTCTAAGAAGGAACGAAGTATCCACACTTTGGTCTTCCTTTTTCTTGAGTTTCATGTGTTTTGCAAATTGTATCTATTGGATGGAACACAGGTCCCCCAATGAAGGATCTAGAGAAAGTTCCCAAGGAGCTGAAGGGATCTGTAACCCTATAGGAGGAACAACAATATGAACTAACCAGTACCTTCTGAGCTCGTGGCTCTAGCTGCATATGTAGCAGAAGATGGCCTGGTTGGCCATGGTTGAGAGGAGAGGCCCCTAGGTCTTGCAAAGATTATATGCCCCAGTACAGGGGAATATCAGGGCCACGAAGCAAGAGTGGTTGGGGAGCAGGGCAGGGGGAGGGGGTATAGGGGATTTTCAGGGTAGTATTTGAAATGTAAGTGAAGAAAATATCTAATAAAATTGTTTTTATTTTAAATAAAACATTAACAAAGAATTTAAAAAAGATTTAAAAATTGAATGGAGGTTTTGAGGGTGGGGTTAGAACTATAGCTGATTGATTGCATTACTGTTTGGAAAGTAGTATTTGGATATTGCTTACAATTGTAGTGGCTGAACTAAAGCCACGGTCACTGGTAACTTCAGGAATCCTTACCCATTGGCTCATTCTATTTCAGTTCTGTACTGTAGAACTTCCTGCCATTATTCTAAGTTCCTACTACATATGATTAAAATATTTTCTGTATGTTTGAGTCCAGAAAGAAAATATTGTTTGAAGAGATATTAGTGGTATGGATTCCCTTGGGTTCTACTCCAGTCTCTTTCGTTACACTGCATGACTTAACAGCTATCTGGCTTCACAAATTTAGAAGGGGAATTATCTTAAGGACAAATGTGTCAATAGGTACAAGATAAAAATACAATTTTAATTTCTCTATTTTGAGATTAAAATCAAAACATTATACTGTTTATTCTCTCATGAAAATCTTACTATTTTATTCAAATATTTTCTCCTGGGTACTATTATAGTCATTATAATTAATTATTGTAAAATATATTTATATTCAACTCTAAATTTTATTAAGAACAATGCAGAAAAATAAGTCACTCCTCTGATTCCTCATGGTCTCTGTAAAAATACTATTGATATATTACCCAGAACAGTTAATAAACTCTGCAGTCCTCAAACAAATAGGAGACCTTTCCTAACACTGAGAATTATCCCACAAACCAGTTGTTTATAGCTCTTTTATCATGCTTTCTGTGTATTTATGTAAAGAAGAATTGTGAACTCCTGCGGTTTTATGAAGAGTCTCCTTAAGGCTTTGTAGAATGCATTGGAAGAGGGGCCATTCTAGCCTGTTTCAGCAACTCAGAGAACAGGGGGAGGAATGCTTAATAATTCAGAAAAGAAAATAAAAAAGCAATCTATGTCATTTGTTGGCCATTCCTTCTGCAGAGGGGTGCGTCTTAATATTGGCAGAGTGTGCATCTCAAGAATGAATGCATTTAACTTATAATATAAAAGATGACAGGAACCATTGTAGATACTCTTTTTAATGAAATAATTGCATCAGTGAAGTAGTGGTTAGTGGTGGGAGTTTTCAGGCATATAGATTTTATTTCGCACATTATTACAATGTGTTACATATATTGTGCTCAGTGGATGGCCTTACACTCAAGTACATGGATCCAGTGGGCTATTAGAAAGAAAAATCACAGATACGAATGTAGGAGGGTCTCGCAGGAGATGTAGAGAAGTAGAAATCGATAAAACCAAAATACATTGTATATGCTAACACACTCATACACACACACACACACACACACACACACACACACACACCATAGACACACTACACATACACTCACATACACACATATACACACATACACACACACATACACATACTTGTACACACATATGTACACGCACACACACACAGAGTTTAAACTCTCAAAGACTAAACAATGTAATGTAAAAATATTGCACCATAAAAAACCCCACATGCCCACAATATCAGGAATATCTTAATTCAATATTTTAGAATAGAGGAATGTGGAAAGAACTAAATAAGACTGTGATGGAAGGAGGGAAGAAGGGCTATTCTAGCCTGTTTCAGCAACTCAGAAATTGTCTCATATTTTCTTCATTTCTCTGTGACTGGAGCATACATTGTCTCCACGTCTGTCACAGATTTTCTGTTTTTCAGCAAACCAATAGCATACCACCTCATTCATATCCCATCTACTACACTGTAGACTTAGTTAGATCTTAAACACTACTTGTGATCACTGATAATTCTGGGTCTCTCTCTCTCTCTCTCTCTCTCTCTCTCTCTCTCTCTCTCTCTCTCTCTCATATTTCTTTTTCCTATCACTAGGTAGACACATTTTGGTGAATTATTCCCAAAAGAAGAGTCAGCCTGTTACCACCTGCACACTTTCTTCCACCTGCCAGCACCAGTGCTTTGGAAAACTGGCAAATACACTCTTTCCCTTAAGGTAGCATTCAGACAACACAAAGGCCACAAAGGCCACCAGGGCAGGCTTGTCACTTTCTCATACCTACAGAGTCTTGTGCTGAGATGACTTTAGAGATAACACAAGACAGGCCTTCCATCCAGTTGTAACTCTTGGACCCTGGAATACCCTGCTGTGATTTTTTTTTTTAATCTACGAAAAGAGGACGTGGTTGTTGTACTGCTAACTTTTTATAATAATATGAACAGAAACATTGAAAAGATTCAGTGATTAAGACTCTACCAGAATGGACTAAGTACGAACAATTGTAAAAAAAAAAAAATGTCCAGCAAAACCCACCGTATTAAAAAAAAATCTACTGAGGTAGAAAATAGCAATCAGTTAATTTTTTTTCAGTGGCTGTATGTATTCTAATGAATGTTTACCCTTTTCCTACATGGTTCACTTTTAAGAAAAACAACAAAACAAAGATGAAGTACCAGTTGCTGTATGATCAAGGTTTCTTGATTCAGATGCCACAGATCAGTCTCTCAAGTCATTTAAGTTAGCAGAGCGGGCTCTGCTTCCTGGATGTCATGACTTGAGCGGCCTTGTTCCACGCTTCTCTCTCCGCTGTGAAGTTCCACTTCAGCACAGGTCCACGAATGATAACTGTTCCCACTTTTTTCCCACTCCTTAGTGTTTCTATAGTCTCCCAACTATGCTACCAGTCAGTTTTTTTTTCTTTTGTTAAGTTCCCAGGTTTTCATTCTATATAAATCAAAGAGCTAAGCCAGAAATAGTGGCTCATGCCACACTTGGAAGGCTGGGGCAGAAGGTTTGCTGTGAACTCCAAGTCTGCCGGGCTACAGTAATACATAATATATAACATAATAATAATAGTTATATTTCATTTTTATAATAAAAAATGCCACACATTGACTAAGATAGATGATTGGATAGGAAGAAACTTTCAGACATGGAAACAAAGTCAGATCTTATCTTACAGGAAATTTATTGTTAGTCATAGAAATGAGGAGTTCAGTTAGGGAAAGAGCAGTAAATGTTTTGTTGAATGAGAGTGGGAGAAGCAGTTTCTACCAAGGGTCTACTCAGACAGCGAGGCATGTACAGAATACCACCCCTCCTTTTGGAAACAGGAACTCAGCTTACCTTTGGGCGATATGTGACTTCTCAGAGTACTTATTATCAAAGCTCATCAAGACTGTAATTTGGAAATAAGATTTATTAGCAAAATGATAGAAACAACCCCCCCCACCCCCACAATCCTTTGTCCTCACAATGCCTTGAGTAGTCCTTTCTGCCCTCTTGGCATCGGATATAGAATTAAATACACATTAATTACTTAAAATTTACACTTACAAAATTAATACACATTAGCTTTCCAAAAAAAAATTTGAGGTGGTACTTCGCACTAATTATTTGTACTAATTAACTATATAAAATATGCAAATTATCTTTGGGTAAGCCCGTGATTATTAATGTTTGGTGTTCTAATTTTAGTTAATTATAAAATTAGAACTTTAAAACCATCTGTCGATCATTTTAAGTGTTAGGGAGGAGCTTTGGTAAAAAGCAAAATCAATTCTAAATATAGATTTCTGCGTGTTATTGAGTTCCCAAAGTGTGCAGTTTTCATGTGGATTTAATTTCGGAAAAATAGAAACATCGGCAGTAAAGGAAAAATGAGCAAAAGCCTTCCCACTGGGGATGAGCCCATTGAAGACAATGGGATGATCTCCCTGAGAACACAGCGTTCCCTGTGGCAGAGGTTGGAAGTGCTTTACCCCTAGTAGTCGCTTTCCCAGGAGAAAACAGAAAATCTCCTTTCAGAAATATTTGACAAATTGTTCACTCCTGTAGAAAGTGCTATTATTTCATTTAAAAGGGTTATATAAGTTCTTGTGGACTGCCCTGGTGCTGTTTGTATTTCGATGCCAATTCTGCCTCCTCCAAAAGGGCTGCCCTGACTAGGAGTGGATCATGTATTCCGGTGTTTTTTTTTTTTTTTTTTTTTTTTTTTTTTTTTTTTTTTTTTTTTTTTTTTTTTTTTTTTTTNTTCTAGATCCTTGAAGAATTGAGTTGGAATTTTGATGGGGATTGCATTGAATCTGTAGATAGCTTTTGGCAAGATAGCCATTTTTACTATATTGATTCTGCCAATCCATGAGCATGGGAGATCCTTCCATCTTCTGAGATCTTCCTCAATTTCTTTCTTCAGAGACTTGAAGTTCTTGTCATACAAATCTTTCACTTCACCTTCTCCCCATTTTAACAGTTCAAATAAAGGCTAGAGTCTGTGATTGGAGAGTGGAAGGGAAAGGTGGGGCTGGAGATTTTAGAGAGGGAGAAGAGAGGAAGGGAGAGAGAGATGAGGAGACTGGGGAGAAAGAGGAAGATGGAAAAGGAGGTGGAAGGAGGAACTAGCCTCCAGAAGCCACAAGTAGCAAGGGATCTCATTGTTGGAGAATAAAGTAGTGTAGTGGTAAATCAGACCAATATGGGCCTGCAGATTATCAATATTGTAACTGAGTTGTATGGCTTTTGCACAGGCTTATTGGGATTGGAGATTTACCACAACATGAAGTTCCATGGCAGACATAAATAGAGGAACAAGAACTAAGAACTGTGTTTGTTCTCCCACCTGAAACAATAATAATAATAAATAAAAAAAACATATGTAACTAGTTTTCAGACCTTAGACCTCAGCCAGGATGTCATGAAAAAGGAGACACAACAAGATTAGTAAGTGATTGGCCCTGCCATCTCAGAAAATTTACTCAATGGGAACTGAGGGCCCATGGAGAGCACAGGGCTCTCCTTGAGCTGAAATACTAAATGGTTCTCTATGCTGGGGCAGATCCCAGCCAGAGAGGGTCTTCCCTTAGCCGTCACCTGAGTTCTGTTCAGTGCAAGCATGTGAAGCAACTAGTCAGAGCAGGGATAATTGTAGGAACAGCTAGTGGGAAGGAATGGGATAAACAGTTCCTGGAAATTATGTAAGGCCAAGAATAATGCATACTCACTGAAAAACTCAATTCACAGGATAATATTCAGAATGCCCAAGAGCAAATTGACTTAGAGTTGGTAAAACTAATCTTACTTTTCATGCTGTATGGTCATGACTCACAAGCTTGCAGCAAGCCTTCCAAAGAACAGTCTATCTATTACCAAGGAGCTTTGCCATAAAACAATGATTAAGACTTTTTGGGAAGCTCTGTTATTGCTGTAATCCTTCTGGGTTACCTTATACTTAGTTCCTTGTATGTGGGGTGGTCTCTTAGGTGAATGCTTCTTGTTAGAGGCTATCTTACAGTCTGGTCTGTTGCAATTATCAGCATTAAAAGTGAGGAAATGAGAAAGGATAATACAGGAGGGACTTAGGTGTGCCAATCCATGGCTTTAAGAGGCTAATCCCTTCAAATCACCACGATGACCCAGGGAACTGTTCACAAAGATATGAATCAATACATACAATCAACCTGAAAGACAAATCAAATGTCAATCAAGAAGTAGAAGATGAGTGGTTCTATATCAACATAGTGAAATGTATTTCAGCAGTAAAGAGAGAAATCAATTTATGAATTTATCAATACAGTTGAATGTCAAAATAAGTATAAGTATGGGAAATTGAATGTCTCCATTTTATATTTTTTCATATATATTAGAAGATGAAAATAATGAGTAGTGAAATTGGCAGAAGAGTCTTTGCTGGAGTGGGAGGAGGGAGACGATTGTGGTATTAGCTACTTTGTTATTGTTTCTGATATTCTGTTGTTACTGTCATGAAATACCATGACCAAGGCAACTTATACAAGGCAGAGTTAACTTAAGCTCATGGTTCCCGAAGGATAAAAGTCCATCATGGAGAGAAATCCTGACAGCCGGTGGTAGACAAGAAGGCTGACAGGAAGTTGAGAGCTCACATCTTCAAAATGAAGCACAAGTAAAAAGCAGGAAGAAGAAATTGGAAGCGCTTTTTATTTCAAAGCCTATCCTTGTAGGGTATCTCCCCAGCAAGACTCTAGGATCTAATCCTTTCCAAAAACTACAACCAGCAGGGTCCACATAGTCAAATAACTGAGCCTGTGGCAGGCACTTTTTATTCCAAACCCTTGACTGGCTATAAACAGTGTAAACAGTATGGGGAAGTTTGGGAGTTGATAGATTTGTTCATTGTTTTGATCATGGGGACTTTTATAGATGAACATATCTCCACTCTGCTTAAATTGTGCAAAAACTTCTGAAAAGTTTTTAATAAGGAAAAATAAATGTCGTTTTTTATATTTAAATTACTTAGACATTTTGAAATTTTCAAGAAGACCCACACATATCAATTTACACTGGAGAACTATTGGACAATTTTGTGTGTGCTTGGCAAAATAGAAATAATAACGTCTCTGACAATGTACTAATATTTGGGGGGTAGGGTGGGTAATGACTGCCCATCTTCAGGTTTGTTACTTAAAATTATCTCTACTTGAATCTATGTTTCTTGTTTATCTATTAAGCATGCCTATATTAAATTAAAATAGATTCAAATAGTTAATTGAGTGAATGAAGGAGAAATTTATTTTAATCATTTGCCACTCATTAATAAGACTCTCCATTTTATGCTTAGATGTAGTAGCTCCCTTTGTCCTTTTCACCTCAACAGTTTTAAATGACTTATCTTTGAATATTCATGAATAAAGGCAGAACACCAGCTCCTCCTCCTGTGTCTCTTTAAGAAATGGTTGGAATTCAAAGCCCTTGTCTTGGTGCAGTGAACCAGATCATGGCCACCGAAGAGAGTTTTATCTTAGATCCTTGGTTGATAATCTGTCACAAGAAGGAACACTACTCAGCCATAAAAACAACTGATCCATGTAACATCATGATGAAGTGTGGGTGAGCAATCTCCACATGTTAAACGTGGGGTGACTACGTTTGTATTTCATTCTGTAAAATTGAAATGCTGGGGTAGGAAACACTAGTTCGCCAGAGGTTAGAGTAAGGACGATGGACTCTGGCTACACAAGGCCAACAGGAGGGGAATCTTTGGGCTTCTGGAAGTATTCTATGTTGTGTGTGTAGTGACATAAAACTCCTTTAAAGTCTCCATATTCTCTCTATATAAGCTTTTGATTTGACAAAGTGCATTCAACAAAAATGTTGAATTATTTGTATTACTCAAGTTGTGATTCCAGAGACCCATGCTTTTTCATGTTAATAAAAGTATACTTAGTTTAAAGATAATTCTTGTCTTTATATAGGCTACATGAGCACTTCAGTGACTGATCAAAGAAATAATTTTTTTATGACTTGTCAGTGTGATCATTAAATCTCTAGTGACAGTTTGCCAAAATGTCTAGACCCTGCTATTCACAACCATGGCATTTCATCAGCCTGCTAGTTTATTTACATTCTAGAACCTCTATCCAGAAATCAGTACCTCTTATCTGCTGCTCATAGCAGCTTGAAAAAGATCAACTCTGGGGAAGATCATTTTCCCTAAAGCCCTAGGATCTTGCTACAGTGACTATCAAAAGAATGGAGTAAAATAAAAGCTGGTAGTTCATAAACTAGAACATGAAAGACAGGGTTTTCAGATGCTAAACACCCATGCAAATGTAATGTTTAAAACCTACTTAATGGATAGCATGTTGGTAGAAATACAGATAAGTCAAGAAGACTATATAGTATTTTTGTTAACACCTTATAGTTACTGAGAAATTCAAGCTATTCTAATTATTTTCAGGGTTGGAAATCAAACTCAGGGCTTTCCCACATTCCATGCAAGTGCTCTATGACTGGGCTACAAACTTATCCCAGATGTTTTGATATTTTATTTTTATTTAGGATTTACTTAACTTTTTAATGTGTCATGTACCAGCAGAATGGGGGAGCATCAAATCCTCTGGGACAAGAATTATAATATGGGTACAGGGAACTCAGTTTTGGTTGTCTATATGAGCAATGTATGTTCTCAACTGATGAGTCATCTCTTCAGCCCCAAGATGTTCCAATCTTATTGCTGAAAAAAAAAAGACAACACTATTATTTGAAATACCTAGTAAAAAAAAATAACAAAATGTCTGCTAATGTAAAATAAATGCAATCTTTCTTAACAGAGAGAATTTTTAAATAAAATTGTCTAAAGACTACTACTTAGCTGATGTGGCCCTCTTTGGAAAGCAGTGTGATTCTTGATTGCAATAAACTACAGAATACATGTCACTACAGAATACATGTCTGACATAAGGAAGTGACTCATTCTAAGATCTAATCACTATAACAGAAGACTGGAAATAATTAAACTACTTTTGGGATGGTGTCAAGGTAGATTTCTTTATCAAATAGCACCCTGATATATAGAAACAGGTGAATTTTTAACAAGCAATGCATTAACTGGAGCTGCATTGTTTATGTGCTCAGAGAAATCTGAAGTCAAGATATGGTTCAACATGAAGAATAGCATGTTTAATTATCAATGTGTCATTTGCACATAAGGTGAAGCAAAGCTTCACATGCTGCATGTTTGCATCAGAGGAGCCCTAATTTCTATTCTTATTGCTTCGTGGAATAAAATATCTGGTAAAGGGTTTAATTTTGGCTCACGGTTCAAGGGCATAGTCCACCACAGTGGAGAAGTTGAGGCAGCAAGTCTTGAAGCATATTGTGCCTGGGAATCAGAGATGGATTAATGTTGTACTTATATCATCCAGGATCTAAGCCAGGGAAATGTGCCACCTATGAGTCTTCCCACCTCAAGACAATTAAGATAGTTTCCTACAGATATCTCCCAGGCTATTCTAGAGTCTGTTAAATGATAACTAGCACTTCCATAACATAAGGCAAAATTCTGATTCTTCCTTTTATTAATTTGCTAGGGCTACTATAACAAAGTGTCAGAGGTACTCATTCTCCTAGACAATCTTGAATCTTGGGTACTGGAAACTGGCTAGGTGTCCTAATTATAGTAATGTGAAGTTTGTAAGAGGTTGCATTGACTGATGATTTATATGGCATGGCCCACTGTGGGCAGCACTATCCCTATGCACGTCATCCTGGGCTGTGTAGCTATCTGAACATGAGCCAGTGAAAAGTCAAAAGTGAGAAAGAAAGCATTATTCCTTCATGATTTCTGTTTCAGCTTTTCTTTTCAGTTCCTGTCCTGACTTCTCTCAAGAGTAGATTGTGACCTCAAAATGTAGCCAAATAAATGCTTCCTTCATCAGCATCAGCATCAGCATCAGCATCAGCATCAGCATCAGCTGCATCTCTAAGAGCCTCATCTGGGTAGTGATTGCCTAGGCTTCTTGTTGGTGACCAACTTCTTTTCTTATATACTTTTTATGAATCTAGGTTCTATAGTAAATAGATTATGTGTTAAATAAATACCTACTTTACTGAATGATTCCATATCAGTTTCTTTCATTTGTAGCTAAGTTATTTTGTTAACAGATGTATGTTGTTAGTAATGGAGAGTTAATGATTCTTTCCACTTGTCCTGCAGAGGATGCCTGGATTTGCTACTTGATTATATTAGAAAGAGTTTCTGATCTCCCTTTTGAAATATGTGCATCTATATGTTATCAATCAATATATATTAATTAATGTGGCTTCTCCTGTAGCTGAAATAATGGAAGAGATAAATTTAATGCCTTTTGACAGCGTGACTTATTTAGAAGTATGAGCTAAAAGTAGAAAACTCATCTTCAGAAGCATAAGTAACATGAATCATCTTTTGTCATAATTGTAAGTGGTAAGCCCAACCACTTCTTACATCTATATTTGAGACTCATTCCCATTTTCTGTCATTCCCATCCTCACTCTGACATCATCACTATCATTCCCATCCTCACTCTGACATCATCACCATCATTCCAATCCTCACTCTAACATCATCACCATCATTCCCATCCTCACTCTGACATCATCACCATCATTCCCAGCCTCATTCTGGTATCATCACCATCATTCCCATCCTTACTCTGACATCATCACCATCATTCCCATCCTTACTCTAACATTATCAACATCATTCCCATCCTCACTCTGACATCATCACCATCATTCCCATCCTCACTCTGACATCATCACCACCATTCCCATCCTCACTCTGACATCATCAGCATCATTCGCTTCCTTCATCATTCCCATCTTCCCTCTGATATCATCGCCATTATTTTTCATCTTCACTCCAACATCAACACCATAATTTTCCTGACAGTTCTTCAACAGCTGAATAACTGTTCCTGTTTCCCCTGTGTGCATAACACACGCAGCACCTTTTCCTCTGAATAAAACCTTCAAACATGTCTCTTTAGGACAAGTGATTTTTGCAGTCTGTATTATTTTGCCCTTGTCCACCTCAGAGTCCACCAACTTCCCCTGTTGCCTCCCTGGCCTTTCTGCTCTTCAATATCATGACTAAGAAGACCCTGTCTAATGGCTTTTAAGCTTTCTGTGCTCTCTGGCTTCTAGTAATATTTCCAGATGTTTATAGAACTCATCTAGTCACTCAGTTGAAATCAGCTGGGATGGGATTGTCTTTACAATATTTTCCAATTCACTTTTTATCCACCTTTTGTATTCTGTTTTTAATCTGCATCTTCATTATCAATATCTGAAGTCACTCAGTTGGTTTTTTTTATCCATTTTACTCCCCTCCCATGAGAACAAGAGTCTCATGGGAGGTAGAAACTCAAACATTTTGCAATTTTGAAATTACAGCAGTATTTTCAGTGCCCAGGAATATTTCTGGGTCATAGTAATAAAGAAATGAAGCAGAGAACTTCAAAGATGCTGGAGTGATGAAGGAAAATGTCATACAGGACATCATAGTTTCTTGCTGTTGTAGTTTGGTTATAGGAGCTGGACTCAAATCTCAAATAGGACATCTTTGAGGTAAACACTTGGCCTCACTTTGTGCCTAACAACCTAAAATATCTATGCACTAAGTGACTGCATAAGATTAATCATGGCTAAACCCAATTTAGACAACAATAAAACAATGCCATGAGAACTGTACATGAAGTTGGAGCTCTCACAAACATCAGGAATATCTTTGGAAGCTTGACTCTGTCAGTTTGCTAGACCTATAGGTAGCATTTTGTGAAACTGACTTGACAAATTTTATCTGTATTGAATCAGAACAGCATGAACACTTTAAACTGCTTTAAGCCATAGTTATTGTTTTCCCAGTATTTATGACTCTTGGTGAGATCCAGTTCAGTAACCCATTTATCACCATTTATCATGAATGTCCAGGTCAGTATTATTTGCTCCCTTCTGAGAATGTGTGTTGTCTGTCGGCTGCTTCAAGTCAATTACATTGGGGGCACTGTTCTATAAAACATGAAGATTTAAAGAAAGAAATAGTATAGTTCCTGCCGTCAGAGAGTCTGTCAGTCTTAACAGTAGTGGAAGTCGAGTCTTTTGCTGAATATGACACTAGGTCTTTTTCCTGCTGAGTCAGTCTTCATCTTAAATTCCTTAGCCAATGAAATAAAGCTAATAATATCACTGCTGGGAAAAAAAGTGAAGAACAGTATGGCAATGTTTAGAGACAGAACTTGCTAGTGTGCTAAATGGTAGATCAGTGCATTTTGGGATACTTGGTTTTATGAAAGAAAAATAACCCCAATTAAATCAGAATCTATTGTTTTATCTGTTGGACCTGAAATGTAATATAGGATAGTACTTATTCAAGTTTCTTAAAATGGGAATTAGGTAAAATGAAATATTTAAGTTAAGGAAAATAATCAAATCAGTGGGGTAAGTAGAAAAATTCACAAGTATACATTTGAATAAAGTTTGGCATCTCTTCACTCTGCCACTTGGGGATGCCTCACAGTGTCATGGTCACTTATACTAATTTAGATGCTATTCTGTCTTTGACAGCATGGGCCAACATGATTAATTTTCAAGACCACAGTCTAAGTTGTTCCCAGCAATACTAATAATACCACAATGCTTAGTGTGCTGATATAAAAGAACCCTGCTTTTCATCTTAGCAACCTGAGTATTCTGAACTGTAGCTATCCCTTCTTAGTTCATCCTGGGATGTGATGTATCCTGAAAGCTTAGGAACCCCTCTGAGCCTCACATTGGCCTATAAAGTTACTTTTTATTACCCAAATACACATACTCACTTACATATGAGTACATAAACAATCTGATTCTTGAAAGCTGTTGGTCCCAGAAAAAGAATGGACTTGTTCACGTCTGCACTTAGAAGAGACTTTATAGATTTTGTTTTCAGTTGAGTTCCAAGATGCAATCACATTGCCTTGTGTTTATATGCACACACATGTATGGATACATGTTTTTATTTATTCATCACTCAATCAGCATATTCATGATTTCTATGGATCTAAGTAATAATGATGGAAAATAAATTGGTTCTTGCCTTCAAAGAATTTACAGACCTAAGAACGAATACTGTTCCAATATTTAGGTGGAAATTTTAGTTTTAGACTAGGTGTAATTTACATCAAACTATTAACAGAATGTGGAAAACATACCATATAGTCCCTGGTAGCAAAATTGTATCTCTTCTTCATGAGAGCATCTTCATATGCTGGAATATTGCTATAATTGATGAACCTACATCTATTACCACGGCTTCTATTATGTTTTCTCTTGGTGTTATACATTCTGTGAGTTTTGAACAGTTCATAATAATGTATATTGTTCATTAATATATTTTGAATGGGTGGAGAGATGGCTCAACCAATAAAGTTCCTGTCACACAAGTATAAAGACCTGATTTCAGATTTCCTGGAATCCACATAGTTGTGCATATCTCTGATTCCAGTACTAACTATGAAAGGTAGAGACTGGCAGATTATTGGCTCTTGCTGGCCAGGCAGTCTAGACAATGAGAAAGTATTAGATTCAGTGAGGACCTTGTCTCAAAAGATATTATGGAGCTTTATGGGGAAAACAAATAGTTCACATCACTCTCCGGTCTCCACATCCATGCATTAGTAAACACACACACACACACACACACACACACACACACACACACACACAGAACCTCACTGCATTTAACACTTGGATCTCTTAAAATTTCGTGGGTGTCCACAGTGACTGGTATCTGCCATTAAAACTGTAGTGAGAGAAAACCCCCAATACTGCTGCCTGCCTGCCTGCCCTCTGCAGAGGAGGGAGACCGCAGCATCTTATGTGAGGAAGGAGTAGTGAGTGCCCTTGCCTCTTGAGCGAGCGGCAGCTCACTCGGTCAAGATTTGGGGAACTTCCACAGAGTGTGGTCACACTGGAGTGGGTATACGGAAGGCCAGAGAGAAGGGCTAACATGGTGGTTTCAGTCAGCTGAGAGGTGTGCACGACACAGCTCCTACACATTCTGTGCTCTTCTTCTCAGAGGCTGAGTTCCAAGAATGGCCTCCGCCTCCCATCTCTCTCCTCCTTGTCTCTCTATCCTCAGGCTCTTAAATCAGACCCTTAGCTGTTATTTATTTATCTTTGATATTAAATGTGCAGATATGAAAAAAAATTATAAAAACTATATAAAGTACCATCTCCTTTCATATTTTCTATACTAACATTTCTAGTTTGCATGATATTTGGATTTCTGAACTAGACCACCCTGTCTGTAATGCACTTTCAGTGCAGATGACCTCACACTTGTGTAAAGACTCTGGTTCCTCATTACATTACAGGAGAGTGGTTTGGGAGAAAGACTGTGAGCTGAAGCTATTTGTGGGTGGGAAAGTAATTCTCTCCCCTTAGCATCACTGTGCACTCTAATCATTTGACAGACATCTTGATGCTTCTGGACCAATCCTCAGGTCGCTGATTGCTGATTTCAGTTTCCAAAATCCCACCGAGTTTCAAGTGATTTGTTTATAATTTAGAAATGATTCAGTCTCAACATACTATGAGGTGTTTGATTCTACCAGACTTCCTTTGTACAGTCTGAACACCATGTCAGTGCACACAGAACCGCTTTCTTGATTCAGTGACTCCTGAGGCGACAAATATTTGTGGAGGCTAAAGCACTTGTTTCAGGACGAAACAGCTAAGTGACAGAGTAGTTCCCCCTAGGAACTCAGAACCTGGAAGATTCTTGCCACTACTTGGTATTTACAATCTGTACTATGATGTGCTGAATTCAATGTGTTGAAGCCAAAAATAATAAGCAAGAAGTGTAATGGATTTTGCACAGGAATAACACTCTTGCTTAGCAAATATCAGGCAAAGAGGAAGAAACATGTCACCCTGAGAGATAGGACCCTGGAAATTAAAGCCCAGGCCTTGTTATCTACCATCCTTCCCATGTCTGAGGAACACACAAGGAGTCTGTTGCTAACACTTCCCTTTCTGCTATCAATTCCACATTCAGAGAACCAAAAAGCCTTTTCCAGAGCCCAGAATTCTTTCAAGTTCTATTTTGTTTGATGTGAGAGTGTGGCTAGAAGAAAGATTAATCAGTTTTATATACATTTTGGTAAGTATATATACTTTTTGTTTCTTTATTTACATACGCATCTGAGCACTATTTCCTCCATTCAAATTTAAGCACAAATGTGACCAATATACTGTGTATTAAAGACCAGAATTAAAGAATAATTTAAGTCTCTGAAATCTACAGGGAGCTTAGGCAAACCAACTAAAATTATTCCTCTGGAACTTAGCCCTGGTATGATCCAAGACACCATCACCCCCCTGGAGAATGCCATGGACGTTTTTGTAAGAAGATATAGTAAAACATTGGTTTCTCCCTTTGGAAAAACTTATCACATTCGAATTATTTGAGAATAGTGCAAGAGTTCATAGCTATTCCATCTGGTCCTAAGATTTGAGAATTTCAGAAATAGACAGAAGCTGACAACTTCATTGAGCCAAAGGGTATAGCATCCCTCAGGATTTTCCTCCAGCACTTATGGCAGATGGATGTCTAGACTGTTGCTGAACACCTCAGGGACACAATTCCACAGAGTTTTAATTATGGTGAGCATTTCTAGAACATGTCAACATGCTTTTACATGGTTTTCCTGCTTCCTATGGAAACAGTGAGGCTAAGATAGCACAAGCAGAATGCTGATCATGAAGATTAATGCATCTTATTTCTACTTCCTTTGCTCATGAAATTAAGAGAAAAAAAAATTCCAGGAAGAACTAATTGCATGAGTATTATTTTCTAATAGACTCTAAGGAAGTGGACGAGATGAGGTTTCATTTCTTTCTGCACTCTTGCAACCATGCCAGGGTATGGGTGAATAATCAGTCTTACATAGCAGCATCCCAAAAGTTGAAATATTTCATGTAACAGAGAACCTATCAAGGCTCAGAAGATTCAGTAAGGAAAACTCCCACGTCTCAGGAAGTTCTTCAAAACAATGTTTTACTATATCTCTTACAAAAAAACTTCCATGTCATTTTCCCTGGGGTGATGGTGCCTCTGCTCCTGCCAGGGCTAAGTTCCAAAAGAATAATTTTAGTTGGTTGGCCAAGTTCCCTGCAGATTTAGGAGAGTTAATGTAGTCTTTAATTCTGCTCGCCAGTACACAGCTGTATTGATCACATTTATGCTTAAATTTGAATGGAGGAAAAACTAGTAAGAATCATAGGGCCCATCCCAAGTCTATACAAACATTAAACAGTAGGAGGGAAGGAAGACTCTATGATGTAGAGCCGCTTGTAATTCACACAGAACAGCTCTAGAGATGCAATTGTCAGGCTTTTCAATGGTGCAGCTAGAGGCATTTGAATTACCATCCATGCTCCTATATGCAACTCCTTGCTCACACTGCTATAAGTGACACCATAAGCTTGTAGGTTTCCTGAGCTAGACTTGGTATGGATTGTTTCTTGGATTTGTTATTGGCATTCTGTCCAGAGTAAGAAGACATTTTCTTCATGTCTTTGTAGAAAAAGTCACACAGCTGAGAAAAAGTATAAAATCAATAGATAAAAATAGAGGGATTGTGGGAAAGAGGAGGAAGAAGGGAAGGAGGAACTACCCAAGGAGAAAAAGAAGGAGAGAATGAGGAGGAAAGAGAGGAGGAGGAGGAGGAGGAGGAGGGGGAGAAGGGGAGGAGGAAGAGGAGAAGGAGGAGGGGACTGAAAGGGAAAGGAGAAAGGAACACCAGACAGGACATCAATGACACACCAAAAAATCAATTCCATCTGAGTTGTTTCTTAGTAATGTGATTTTCCTGGCGTTTGACACAATAGGTGTATGTGCTTTTAGTTATTATAGGTTCTATCTGCTTTGGAAGATGGAAGCTCTACCATTTAGTAAATAAAGAGTACTAACAGGACTCCCTGTCTTTCTGTGGTGTCTCTGTCTACTCTCTCTCTCTCTCTCTCTCTCTCTCTCTCTCTGTATATGATCTGTGTGTGTGTGTGTGTGTGTGTGTGTGCTCAATTTCCCCGTATTCATTGCGTTCATTGTTGATACCAGTTAATTTTATAAGAAAGAGAATATCAGTTATCTCTTCCCTACTAGGAAGTCTATTCTCCTTTGTCATGTGTATGGTGAGGCTCAGCTCAGCTGACTACGTGCTCACAATTGGCAGAATGAGGTGGCAAGAAAGTCAGTGGCCAGGTGCAAGCTGTTTTATTTCCCCAGCAGGGAACTGAACCATTCTCTAAAGGTGGTGGAACTTCAGTTTTCCACTTGATGCCCCATCATTGATTGCCCTGGAGGGAGGGGATGGAATCTTACTGCCTGCTTCTGTGTGTGTGTGTGTGTGTGTGTGTGTGTGTGTGTGTGTCAGTGTGTGAGTAAGGCTTTTTCAGAGTGTGGAGCTGTGCAAATGATGTTAGAGCAAGAAACATTTTGTTTTGTTTTGTGTTTTTTATGTGTGTGTGTGGAGGTTCTGTTTTTGGGACACATTTTCTACATCTGGTATCTGGTTCAGGGCAGTTTTCTACAGAGCTGCATTTGGTTTGTATCTAAGGGTAGCTCCTTAGCCTCCTGTGGAGGCTCTTCTAGCTTCTGGGATAGATAAAAGGCAGCAACAAAAGCCTATGAATCCGTCTTTTTCTTTTTAAGATGGCTCCTCCAGCAGGAACAGACATTCTATAAACTGCCCCATCTTGTGAAATTCATCTGGACAGGCCTGATTTCCCAGTCCCTCCATGCCAGAATGTCTGTTTCTTGGGTCAATCACACCTTCTTTCATGGCTCTTAGGACTTAGTCGAACTTGTCAGAATTTGAGTTTGTGTTCCTACCAATAAATAAGCAGTCACCATCTATGTTAGAATAAAAGCTAACTTCCCAGACAGTGTGTTTGCTAACCTAGGATCTCTTCATGTGACACTGTGAACATTCTTTCCCAACAGTATCCAAAGTTCTATTGAGAAAGGGATCTGGGAGAAAGAATGCTACTCCTTCTTGATGCAATTCAAAGTTCTCAAATGCTCTTTAATATATTCTATTTACATAAGGACACAGTATAATAGTTTTATATATGAGAACATGTATTGTGCATTGTAAAATATATAAATTATGATGAAATGCAACACATGCCATGTATTAAAAACCTGCATTATTCACCCTGTTAGGACTTTACATAAATCTTGTAATTAACAACTATACATTTACTATGCTAATTAACAGATATTCAGGAGATGAGATAACTTTCTCAAGACCACACAGATGGTTAAATTGAAGACATATTCTACAATACAGTCTAATTTCAAAGTTCACATTGGTAGCCTCTAAAGAACACTAAATATTTTGGTTTCTTACTAATTAAAAATACAGAGAGCTCATCAAATTAGAAAGTAGTAAAAGTTTTATGTAGAACTTTACATATAAGCACAGGGTATTTATCTATATTAACTATTTGTGTAAATAAACATTGAAGGTGTACATGTTCAATTTTGGCTTTAGAGGATTAGAAATTAACATATAAACCAGAGTTGAAGTATGCAGAAACCAACCATATTAAAATTCAGGAAGAAAGAACATCCCATAAAGAGGAATTAACTATCAAAAATGAGAAGGGGTCACAGATCAGTCAGTGGGGAAAGACCTTTGCTACTCATCTAATAACTCTTTGGTCAACACCCAGACCTCACATATAAGTAGGAAAGAACTGAGTCCACAACATTGGCTTTGGGATGTAAAACCAGGAGGTGTGGTGAGGTAGATCAGGTTGAGTCTCAGAGTCTCAGTGTGCACACACCCTGCCAAATTCCTGACTGGGAACAAGTGCTGTGCTCCTCACATAAAAGAAACCGTTCCTAAGGTCAGGTAGGGCAAAAACAGAGTTCTCTGTGCTAATGAGTTACCTAGAGGCACAGAAGGCTTAGCCAATAAGCTTCCCTTCAAAGACAAACAATATATAATCTCAAGACTACCCTGAGAAGTGGATATGGTACTGGTACATTATGCTTCCATTTTTTACCATGAACAACCAATAAACTCTTTAGAACCATGGATTGTCTCTTTCATCAAGATCTGCCATCGGGAACCATGGAGAAGGCATTCGGATACAGAGCAACAGCTTAATTCTCTCATATAAGGCTTTTCTGTGCTCTCAGCTATAACCACCACCAAGCCTAATCACTGCTGGGACAAGCTGGAGCTCCCTACCCCCTGGCTAGAAGCTGTCCATGCTGCCCCTAACCCTCTCCCCACCACAACCCCACTACTACCACCACCACATTCTCTACTCTTCTCTGACTCCCAATGGTGCCTGGGTGTTCAAGAGTCTGAGAACCCCACAGGCCAGGCCCTATTGTGGTCCTGGGGACCCCGAACCAGATTTCCCACATCTCAGACTGCATTTTCTCACTGTGCATTTCTGTGCTTCTCTATAGTAGTGCTCTCACCCCAGTTGCTGTGTGGGATAAGCAGAGTCAACCTCCCCAAGAGGCCATGCAGGGTGGTGGAAGAGACTCGGACCCATAGTTGTCCTCTGTCTTTCACATACATGTATGACATGTACACAGTTTTTCATTTCTTGTGTATGTGTGCATGTGCTTACACACACACACACACACACAAACACACACACTACTACTACTACTACTACTACTACTACTACTACTATTACTTATATGAGTATTGCTACTCCTACTAGATATTTTTTTAATTTGGAGAAAACAATGTGAAGCAGTAAGAACCCATTAAGAGTTCCTATCCAAGATGCAAAGAGATAATTCTTTCTTTTCTAGGTTCCTAGTCACACTGGATTTCTCAGGTTTCTCTTCACCCACCGATGACCCTTTTTCCTTAAACAGTGGAAGATGCTAACCAAACCTTACTCAGAAAGTTTCCCCACATTAAACTTTTAATTCATTTAATGCAAATTCCATTTCTCATTCATTTGAACAATTTTTTGAAGTATTTTTACTTGTACTTGTGTGTATGTGTGCACATGCGCATGCAGGTATGCACATGTGTGTGCATGTGAATTCAGATTCCATGGATGTCATAAGAAGGCATTGGGTCCCCTGGTACTAAAGGTAGAGATTGTTATGACTCACTCTGACATGGGTGATGGTATGAAACAGATCCTTTGGAAGAACAGGTGACAGCCAGACTCTAAGGATGTGAAAACCGGAATTAACCTTTTACTTTAGTATTCTATCATATTCCTGATGATGATCCATACATACCCTCACCAGTGCAGCTGGGAACTTAGTAATCAAGTCTGCTTCCTGTCTCTATTAACTGTGTCTCCACATCCAACTCATTCTCGATTTTAAGTATGTTCCCTCCACGAGTGTTTCTAAATCCATCTATTTTCTCCACATGCTCCGCCAGCCTCTAACCCAAGCTGTCACCATGTTGGGTTAATGCCCACCTTTCAAGTGGGCTCCACAGTTTCCTGTCAGGCAGCTGTCAGTTGACCTTTAAAAGGAAATAAGTACATGTCACTGTTGTCCTTAGAGGTCCTCAGTGGTCTCACTTAAGATAAAGCAGGAACTTTAAGAGTTTGTGTAAAACTATTTTGAACAGTCTATTCTCTCTCTTGAAGGTGTAAGTTCTTTCTACTGGTAATGCTTCAACCTCACTTCTGCTCTGCATTCCTTACTTACTTATGCACTGTTTCTCCAGACTGTCCTGTCATTTCAAGACCCTTATCCAAGGAGGTTCCTGTTCAGAACTTTGAGATCTTCTTGAACCCAATATATGAAATGCTGCTTTTATTTCTTTAAAATTTGCATTTATTTATATTTCATATATGAGTGTTCTGTCTATGCATCATGTGCATACAATGCTTACAAAGGCCAGCAAAGGGCATTGGACCCTCTGGATCTGGAGTTACAGATGGATGTTAGCTGCTGTGTGGATGCTGGATTCTATTAGAGAAACACAAACTAGATTTGACACAGATGCACAGGGCACTGAGCAGGCCTATCAGACCTTTCCCACAGCTGATTTTCTGGGTCAGTGTTGGTCCCTCGAGCATAGCTGCAAGTCCAATCTTAAGCTATTGTAATCATAGCTCTCAGTTGAACTAATTGGCCTTTTGATACACTGCCATGATTAGCAAAGTCCCAGAAACATCTATCATGTTGATGCAAAGTATCTGAAGGCTCGAATGGTTTTAATGAGAAATGTCCCCCATAGGCTAAGGTATTTGAATACTTGGTTTCAGTAAGTTTCTAAAGTCTTCCACATTTCTCCAAAAATCAATATGGTCAGGTTCTTTATAGCCCCCTACTGTCCGGTACCTACTTTTGTGTTAGTGATTTTTCTGTTGCGGTGATAAAATACCCAGATGAAAGGCAATTTAAAAATAACAAGTTTATTTTAGCTCATTGTTCCAGAGGGCGAGTTTGTGGCAGTGGAGGAGGCACAAGAACGGGCAGCAGGAGCAATAAACTGAGCGATCACATCTTCAACAAGAACCAGGAAGCAGGAAACTGAGCAATCACATCTTCAACGAGAACCAGGAATTAGAGAGTTAACGATAAGTGGGACTGGGCTACAAACTCTGAAAGCACAGACCTGATGATTTTTTCATCCAGCAAGGCTCTACTTTCTAAAGGTTCCACAACATCCCAACCTCCCCAAAGAGTGCCAACCATTACGGACCACGGGTTGAAATGTATGACTTCATGAGGGACATTTCTAATTTGAATCATCACAAGAGCCATTGATTTAGGAACAGATCAGTATTCATTCTACTATGTCTGTGAGGATATGCCGGATTTTTCTGATGACTAATGACTTTTCTGTGTATTGTTTATTTATATGTGTGGATATGTGTGTATGCATGTTCAGGTATGTGTGAGTGCATATGTGCATGTGGTTTGCGGTACGTGTGGTGTGTGGGTGGGGTGCATAAGCACAAGGGGTCAAGAAAACAACCACAGGTGTCACTCCTCAGGCACTGTTCTGTCCACAGTTTTCCTTGCTGTTCTTTTGTTTGTTTAAGGCAGGGCCTTTCACTGGCTCAGAACTTAAAGCAATAGGTTAAGCTAGCTAGCAAGAAGAACTAGAAACCCACTTGTCTCTACATTTGCAACACTGGAATTACACATGCATACAGCCACGATTTCCTTTTTTTTCTTTAAACATAGGACCTGAATGTCAAACTAAGGTTCTTAAAAATATATGGCATGAGCATTGCAAACTGAGATCTCATACCCCTCAAAATTCAAATGGTCTTTCTGTGAATCTGGTGGTGCAAAATGAAACCAAGACCTCATGCATGCCAGACAAGTACTTAACCATTAAACTACATCTCCAGCCCTATATTTCAAAGACACTGAAAAACCCATAATTGTCTCATGCCTTTATCAATGTTTAAAATAACTATTTTAATTCTTGAAAAATTGAGTTTATTAATATAACTTTTTATCAATGTGGAATGATGACTTCGTAGTTGCTCAGAGGTTTTAGACTGTGTGGGAATTGATGGTAAATACAGATCATAAGGCAAGCAAGTAGAGCCTGATCCCGCAAGAAACGAGGACACACAGAGAAGGGAGAATATGAGTAGGATGTCAGGAACTCTGGAGAACTGAATATCACAGAAGAACCAAGACAAACAGCCTTCATCCCCCCGCTCCCCCCCACAAGTTTGTCATCAGAAAAGGAAGTTCTGATGACTACATGGTTCTATTCTAGGCTCATTTTCATAGCTCTGAACATAAAATGGGAATTTTTCATTTACTAAACACTGTAAGAGCATGTGCCAAAGTAACCAGGGTAACAAACATCTATTTAAGCAACATTGAAAGAGGAACCGGAGTGTGACTTAGTGGGATTTGGTTAACATGCGAGGGGCTCTAGACTTAATTTGTAGCACAATGTAAGTGACTTTATAACAATAATCATTATTATCATAAAACGTATTTGAATATTCATAAGAAAAAAAGACTCAAGTAGACACGATGAACAACTTTGTCCTCACTGACACTGAGTTCTCAGTACTCGGACAGAGCAAGTGTTCAGACAAACTGCAAGGCAGACACACTCACAACTGATGAAGCTGGGTGGGGGTCGGTGGCCTCTGACTGCCCGGAAATAGTGGTTGCTAGTCCAGAAGCTGCTGTCTTCAGGACCTTGAGTAGAGCACACAAGTCTGGAGGGCAGTGTAGCACTGTGGATACCCAGTGCAGTCTTCTGACTGGTAACTTGGGAGGAGCTCCCTAAGGAATCTGAGAACCAACTGTGGCCAGGTGTGTGGAGTTAATGAGACATGTGTATAGGAGAGGCAGATAGAGCCATTTGAGATGGGATGTTTCAAATGTTTTTTTTTTTTTCTCATCTTGAACAATTCCCATCATGACAGAGTACAATATTTCAAATTATGCTTAAATTGTGCACCCTCCATGGATATGGAGAGGCACCCAGCTGTACCTATGAACAATTACACATTTCATGTACTTAGTGATAACCATCAATTTTCCTTCTAAAAGTAGAAACAAAATCATTTCCCATGATATATTATTGAACGTATATCATTCAAGTCAATCTCATGTTCCATCTGGTTTCAAAAGTCTGTTTGTTTATTGTCCTTAAGCCTCAATGTGTCTTTGATTTTATTGAGGAAATTGTTCTTTGAGCATCGAAACAGCCACATATCTCTTACAATGACCATATCCTTTGTAAAAATTGTTAGTTATTAATCACTGACCATAGTCTCTTCTGGTTCTAACGAACTGGGAAATAGGATCATAGGACTAAATCATTTTAGCACTAGTTTTATCATGCTCAACTCTGAGATTAGACTGTACACCACCTTTTCTGAATAGAGGCTTCCCTGATGCTTGAGAGAAGTACTCTACAATCATAGACAACAATGGCAACCAAAGCAAGCAGAGAAACTGGGATCTACCATGGCTTTCTTGAGTTTGATGCCTGACATTGTGCTGGGATTGGAAGTCAGGTCCTCGGGCAAGTGGATTCAAGGCATGCATGAGAAATTTCTGAGTTACTTTGCAATAGAGCATTTCAATACCTTGGCCCTGTCTCTCTTAGACAATGTATATTGACATTAAATTCTCCAAGACTTTTCCAGGCATGCATGCTTTACACTATGATCCTGTGTGTGTTCAAGTTGCTTACTCTGCCAGAACTAAGCAAAAAGGAAATCGGAGAATGAGTGTTCTTCCTCAGAACCACCAGACTTTGCATTCACATGTCTTCACTGCCAAGCCCAGGGGCAGCCATGGCTAAGACTCTTCATAGGAAGGGGGAAAGAGCATGAGGAGTCTCCTTATCTATTATCTCCACCTCTTCTGGACATCTGGAAAGTTCTGATACAGCTTAAGACAAAACATCATGGCATAACCCAATGTTCACAAAGCCAAAGTTCATTCCTTTTTCAGTTCCCAACTTCAAATTCTGCCCATCTACACTGCCAAACACTAAAATTGAGTACAAAGTGAGAGTATGCCAATAACACGGTAAAACTCCCCAATATGTCTCACCATGATGAACTTGGGTCCTCTTATTACATTCACAGCCAGAGACCAGAAGCAAATCCTTGTTCCCTCTCATTAAATTATAATGAAATTAAGATAAAAACTCTTTCTTCCCTGTTTTTATTTTTGGCAACAATTTCACTCATGTGGAATTTGCATTCTTCTAGGAGCACCCCGTCTTAACAAACTGAATAGTCAACTTCCGGTCTTAATTACTCCAATTTGAATTTAGTCCATTTCCAGCCTCTTCCCTGGTGAAATGTCATCAAAGAATCCAAAGGGCCAATGCAATTTCCAAGATGCGCTCCACTGCTCTCTATGTAGAACAGACTCTATATAGAACAGACAAAATAATTTCAGTTTCCTACAGCAAGGATCTCTGTCCATCTTTACTAGTGCTGAACCAGAGCAGACCGAGAAAAACTGTGGATGTCTAATAATCTGGGTCAGGTCGCACCAAATTTTTAACCTGGAACAGCAATTCATTGTGAGAAAGTCTCTGGCACGAGTTCACTTGTGACATTGCTTCGAAACATTTTTCTATTTTGCAAAAACTAGAAACTTGTTTTGATGGTTTTTCCCAGCCGCCAAGACTTTTTTGAAACTATCTCCATTTACTTCATGGCGTTTCATCTCCACATCTCTTTGGAGCTGATGATTTCTGATGATTCTGGCGTGTGGATGGACAGAAGTGAGCACACTGCCTGGGGATACATTCCTGCCTCCCCTTCAGAGCCAGATGCTCACTCTCATTTTCAAAGAGCTCACACTCCAGAGTGATTGCTTTGCCTTCTCTGCTCTGTTGATCTCCTGCTCTTTTCCTGGATTTCTTTCAGTTCAAAATACCCAAATGCATCTCGGGCCGCATGCCAATTGCTGGCTATTCTTACCTCTTCCTCCAGAATTACCAAGGTCTGTAAAACTTGTGTCTTACAAAGAATCTTCCTTTTCTCCAGTTGTGCCACAGCTGGATGTTTAATTAACTCACTGCTACTGATTTTTCCGAGGTTTCTATCTTTGCTGGATCAAAGGGGGATAACTATTTCCTTCCCCTGAGCATTTTTTCCAATGCTGCCTTTCTTAGAGCTAGCAGAACTGAAATCTGGTTTCCTTCCATGACATTTTAAACACTGCTCTTTGCTCTCTTTCCCCGAATTTCTCCATTTGTTCCTGGTGTTTCTTCCCTAGCTGTTATTCTTCTCTCCTGTTACCAAGGCCCAACTCAACTCACATGTTTTCCAATTTCAAAAATTATCTTTTCTGCTTTCTTCTAAAGTCTCATTGGACACTGGATCTTTAGCTAGGAGACTTGGATAATTGGTTCTTATTTATTTATAGATGAGGATATGAGGATTAATGAAGCTAAAGAGCTAACAGACTTTAAGAGAAATATAAAAAGAAGAGATAGAGGAAAACGGTAAGGACCTTCTGCCCAATTTAACAGAGTGTCCTTGTCTCTGATAAGTACTTGCCAAGTTCCTGTTTCAGCCAGCACTCCCTTGGAATTGAGAGGAACAAAGAGTGGTGTTGATGTTTTCAGAAGACATTCATTTTACTGGAGAAGAGCCATGTGTCCTTGTGGTCAGCATTCTAAATCCTGAGTTTCCAAAATAGTATAATATGCTAGTTCTCATGACTAAAATCAACCATTTCTGCTTGAAAATGTTGCAAAACTTATTCTACCTCTACAGATATGACAGGGAAAAGGGCATAATTGTGTTGTACAATAGCATTCACACTCATGACGTTAAGCCTAGGATGTGAAAAACCACAGTAGAAGGAGAATCTGTTGATCAATTCATTATATGTAATCAATCCAACCACATGAAGACATTAATACACTGATCCTATTCAACTTGGGAATATTTCTTTGTTCTGTTCTATGATACTGGTATTTTATTCTAATGTTGTTTATAAATATTAAGGATTTTTTATTCCACTTAGACTTCTAAAAGAGGGACAGAATAAATTTAATATCCAGAGGGTCATGGAGGTTACTATAAAATTTTGTCTTCTAGTAATGTCAGTAGCTACACCTAGAAAGTCTTACCAATATGGCTGCCTAAACATTGACTGAACAAGGATTACATAGCAAATTGAACTGGGGAAAGGCCTCAAAGCCTTGACCCTACATGGGCAACTAAGGAATGCTGAGAATGGGAGAAATCCTTCTCCAGAGAAGAACACATCAATTGGCTATCCAACAAATGGTCACCCCTGAAAATATACATATGAATACAGGCTGAGTATATTTAGAAATATACGTGTCATATATGTGTATACATACATATATACATATATATGTGTGTGTGTGTGTGTGTGTATATATATATATATATATATATATATATATATATATATATATGTGTGTGTGTGTGTGTGTGTGTGTGTGTGTGTGTGTGTGTGTGTTCTGTTTGTGTGTGTGATAACAATTATTGAGAAAAAGAAGCCATGAAATTAAATGAGACCAGAGACAGATACTTGGGAGGGTTTGGAGGAAGGACAGAGAAAGGAGAAATGCAGTTGTAGTATAACCTTAAACAGGTGACAACAGTTGCTGGCGTGGATGTGGAGAAAGGGGAACACTCCTCCATTGTTGGTGGGAATGCAAGCTGGTTCAACCACTCTGGAAATCAGTCTGGCGGTTCCTCAGAAAATTGGACATAGTACTACCAGAAGATCCTGCAATACCTCTACTGGGCATATATCCAGAAGAGTTTCCATCTGGTTGTAAGGACACATGTTCCACTATGTTTATAGCAGCCTTATTCATAATAGCCAGGAACTGGAAAGAACCCAGATGTCCCTCAACAGAGGAATGGATACAAAAAATTTGGTATATCTACACAATGGAGTACTACTCAGCTATTAAAAACAATAAATATATGAAATTCCTAGGCAAATGGATGGACCTGGAGGCCATCATCCTGAGTGAAGTAACCCATTCACAAAAGANGGAGCTAGAGAAAGTACCCAAGGAGCTGAAGGGGTCTTCAACCCTATAGGTGGAAGAATAACCATGAACTAACTAGTACCCCCTGGGCTCACGTCTCTAGCTGCATATATAGAAGAGGATGGCCTAGTTGGCCATCAGTGGGAAGAGAGGCCCCTTGGTTATGCAGACTTTATATGCCCCAATACAGGGGAATGCAGGGACCAAGGGGTGGGAGTGGGTGGGTAGGGGAGCAGGGCTGGGAGGGGGGAGGATATAGGGAACTAGCTGGATAACACTTGAAATGTAAATGAAGAAAATATCTAATAAAAGTAGTAAAAAAAAATTTCTAAATATAAATCAGGTCATAACAAAAAGATACAGATAATATTTAAACAAGAAAAAGAAAGTGAAAAATTTTACTGGTGGTTCATTTCTTTGAAAAAAAAAACATAGTTTGGAGATAACATTGTTTTCTATTCCTATGAAAAATAAAATACCTGACAAAACATAAAATGTTGTGTCCATTCTAGAAAGTCTTCTAATTAGTAGGAATATATTTTACTAAAATGTAAATACATCTGCATTTTTTTAATTCTTTGAAAAGGTCCAGTGCATATTGGTATTCTAGCTTTTTAAATTCAGTTCCCCACCAAAAGGTTATTCAACTTAGTTCTGATGTTTAATTATTAAAATCTGTGCTAAGGTAAGTGTCATATGTGTATGCATTTTGCATTTTTCCCATTATAGCTGAAAAGATCAACAAGTATATCATATCCTTAATATTTTGCAAATGTATTAAAAACTTGAGATATTGTTATAGACCTACAAACTAAAATGTATTAGTGGAAAGGACACCTACTGGTCAATTTTATTTGTTGACACAAAGCAAGTCTAGGTCATAAAATACCCCTTATTTCAGTTTTATTACCTTGCAATTAGTCTAACTTCCAAAAGGAGGATCTGGAGAGATGGCTTAGAAATAAAAGCACTTACATCTGTTTCAGAAGGTGCAGGTTGGCTTCCCAGTATCCACATGACAGCCCTTAACATTCCGTGACTTCAGTTCCAGAGGATCCCTTGTCCCCTGCTGTCTTTCATGGGAATGCATGTATGTGGTATGCATACATGCCAGCAGAACACCTAGACAAATTAAAAAAGAAAAAAGAAAAAAATTGAAAACAATTTAGAACAAGTTTGACTATGATGTTTCCCAGTGACCTGTTTCTCAGTGTCACTGTGATTTTTTTCTGTCATTCAATGCTGCATTGAAAAGTCGAGAAACATTACTAATGATTTTTTCATTAATTTATTTATTCACTTTACATCCCAATTTCAGCTCCTTCTCCCTCCTCTCCTCAAAGTGCCACCCTTACAAATATCTCACCCTGTTATCCTCTTC
Source organism: Mus minutoides (assembly GCA_902729485.2). NCBI lineage: Eukaryota > Metazoa > Chordata > Mammalia > Rodentia > Muridae > Mus > Mus minutoides. The sequence goes on along the minus strand of LR749593.1, from coordinate 2,497,005 downwards.
CCTTCTTTTCAATGAAGGAGAAGCCCTCCTTGGGTATCATCCTACTATAGGACATCCTGTTCTTGGAAGACTAAGTCAATCCTTTCCCACTGAGGCCCAACCAGATGGTCTAGTCAGGGGAAGGACATCCGATGGCAGGCAACAGAGTCAGAAACAACCCCCCTTCAGTTGTTAGGGGATACATGAAGACTAAGCCATTTGCTCCAAATGTGCAGGGGTCCTAGGTCCATCCTCTGCATGCTTTTTGGTTAGTGGTTCAATCTCTGTGAGCCTCCATAGGCCCAGGTAAGGTGAGTCTATAGGTTTTTAGTGGTGTCCTTAACCCCTGCAGCTTGCTCAATACTATCCCTCACTCTTCCATAAGACTCCCCAAACTCTGCCTAGTGTTTGGCTGTGCATCTCTGCATCTGTTTCCATCCGTTGCTGAAGGAAGCCTCTCAGGACACAGTTATGCTAGCTTCCTGTCTACAAGCACAGTATCATAGTGCCAGGGGTTGGCTCTCTCACATGGCATGGGTCTCAGGTAGAGGCACTCATTGGTTGGCCATTATCTCAGTCTCTGTTCCATCTTTATCTTTGGGCATCTTGTAGGCAGTAGAACTTTTGAGTAGAAGGTTTTGTGGGTGGGTTGATGTCCCCCTCCCTCCTGTGGAAGTCCCACCTGGCAACAAAAGGTGACCACTTCAGGCTCTACATTCCAGGCTGGTAGGAATCTCAGCTAGGGAGAAAAATATGTATTCGTTAATATAAAGAACTAAAAGTGAGATAACATTAGAATAACTTTTGAAGCACTGTTTATCTTCACAATAACATCATAATTTTGATTTACTGTTTTTTTTTTTTTATTTTTGGTTTGGCTCACAACTGTGTCTCTCTATTATTACATAGTTCCTTGATAAAACACCAGCAGTCAAATAAAGAAATTATATCATAAATGGCATCACAAACAAGAAACTTTTTATGCTTTTAAGGAGATAATCTATTCTGGGCTTACTTGAAAGACAAGACAGGTGTATTTTTGGAGCCTTAACTCAGCTCTTGTTCAATATTGCTCACGTTTTTGTCCTTAAAACTTTTAAAGCCACAAACTGGGAGCCAAAAAAAAAAAAAAAAAAAAAAAAAAAAAAAAAAAAAAAAAAAAAAAAAAAAAAAAAAAAAACAACCCAATAAACAAAACACATGAGTTGGCCACCCAAGAGAAAAAAAGTATTTATAAATAAGTAGACTTTAAGTCTACTGATGATCAGTCTAGTAGCATGTATCAAGGCTAGCATATGACTCTGAATTGCAGTGTTCATTTATTTTTTAATTTGACCTCCTACTTTCCTGACTGTAACATGCATATTTCATTCTTAATTTATCTATATATCAATTCATTCAATCAGTGATCATTTATTGAGATTTTATTATATTCTAGGTTATATTGTAAGATCAAGAGATACATTAGTGAACAACAGCAAAAAATCATTAGTACCTTCATAACTAATGGGAAAATAGCTTACTGAAATACCTTATCCATTGATATTTAATATAAAATTCAGAGCTTTTAAAATTTTATAGAGGTTTCTTGAAACCATCTCAGATCACATGAAAGCCATTTTATAATGATTAAGATATAAACTAACCGGGACAGAGTCATATAATTCCTAAAGGTTCATGTACCTAATTCCACGTCTCTCATAAATATGAAGCAACAATGGATGCTACTATACAAAAGAATAGATATATAAGACATGATCTCTCCTAGTTCAGGGAGACCTCTAATATGACCTTGAGAAGCTGACCTTGAACTGCTGCTTTCCCTTCCTCAGTCTCCCAAACACTAGGATTACAGAGGTACACTACCTGCCTTGCTGATAGTTTGATTTTTATCATGACTATTATGACACTGGCACACTCTACCTTGGCAACTAAAGCCAACTTCTCAATTTTGTGCTAAATTAGTGTTTGTGTGTGCAAATGTTCCAAGGTCAATACATGGAAGGTATGGCTTACTTTTTGTTTTTGAAAGGAGATTTTTATTTCTGTATTCCTTTCTAGGTCTGTAGAAAATGCTAATATAGGGACCAACAAATGATGACTTATGGTGCAGAGTATATTGAACTTTACTCTAAAAACTTTCCTGCATAAGCATTCTGAAAAACTGCAAAGATGAACTTTAGCCAATTCTCATCTACCCCAGGAAATATCCAAATCAGCTTTTTAAGGAGAAAATACATTAAATTTTAAATTTTAATAACGGATGTAACATTTCTATTCCTTCTGACTTTCTCTTACCAATGATGATGGAGGAAGGGAAAGAGCAATTGATACTGATCCAGAAATTTAAAGTTTTCTTCAGATGACAGTCATAGATAAAATTTCCATCTTTCAGATCATCTCTCCTTTTCTATGTCCAAAGGAGTTTCATAAAAGTAAAATGGAGAACTATGTCATACCAACAGAGGGAGGAAGAGTCAGCTCAATGAATGTGGCATTGACTCTGATGAAATGTGTAGCTGGGAATGTGTAGCTGTGGTCTTGCCATAGTCTAGATATCTTCTCTTCTTGACTCAATTTACCCATCACCTGTTTTTTCCAAGAAGTCTTGGAGTAGTTTCTGGGTATTGTGATTGTCTACATTTGACTATAAGGCATCCAGTCCCTGTCACACCTCAGTGGAATCTTCATCATTTATAAGAGCTGGGATATTAAGCCATCTGCATTTTTATATACATCGCACCTTAAAGGCATATCATATCTTCCAAGATACTTCTATGACATCTAAGAGTTATAAACACCTTAAAAGTTTCCTCTAAGGAAACATTTAAAAACATACTACACTGCATATTAATAAATGTCTTTTGCATTAACTCTTGAATGAATTCCTTCAGGCTTGTTCTGAATGACATCAGGAAGAACAGTTCATGAGTTGTGATATTCTTCAAGGTAGCATATTTTATTTAGCAGCTGATAGACCTGTCTACCTCACTATTAGTGAGTGCTGCAGAGGTTAGGTGCATATCTGCTTTAGTGTGAGGCGAACTCTGTTTTCCAGGTGTTGCGAGAGAATATATGACTTTACTTGGGACTTTTCAATTTAACAAGTGCCCTGGCTTAGTTGGGCACTTGGGATCAGACTAGTGAAGTTGAAGCCCATTAAGCATCATTGTCATCAGGTAGATAATTGATGGATGCTGATTTAGCTGTTGAAGTGAACAAGTGTAAGAGAGAGCGCCATCTTTTCTCTGGGGAAAATGTGCTGGAATGGGTATTATAACATAAATGTTGTTGCCAGCAATTTATTTTTCCAAGTCATTTGCAATTTTAGAGACATCCAGTTTGCACTAAGGCATAATGAACCCCAGGAGATTTAAACATTGTTGGCCCAGTTTTAAAAGTGTTTAACTGGCCTGTTAATGCCCTGTGAGTTCCTAGCATCGCCATTAGGTCTATCAGTCTAATTAGGTTGCATGCTCACTGGGTACAGCCTGTGAGGGCTTTACTAAAGTTTCCTGGAAGATACTGTGCACTATATCTTAATAAATGTCTTTTGCACTAACTCACATAGAACAGCATTGAAAATACTGTTTAAATATTGTAAAACATATCACATGATTTATGAAACTAATACTCCATTCATTTTACAAATTGGTACTGATTTTTATAGAACTGACTTGGAAGTTTTTATTTTTTCTTTCTTCTTTTTTTAAACAGTGAAGAAAAAGCTCAGTGATGCTTGTATGTGGTAGGTAGGTGGTAGGGTGTTATAGAGTCTTTAGGATTTTATGGTTCTATGTCTACATAAATCTATCTTTAAAGCATAGTATACTCTTTATTTCTGAAATCATGGGGAAGTAATTTATTGATTAACTATTTAAATCCACAGCTCAAAATGTCCTCAGGACACCCCACTTCTTTATTAAGCTGAATTGATTAGTACTAGTCTATACAAGTCTACTTTTGTGGTCTCCAAATGGATAATTTTTTACAAAGTTATCATAAAGACTCAGAGAGATGGCCCAGTGAGTAAGAAAACTTGGTCTGTAAGCATGAGGATCTGAATTCAAATCCTTAGCACCTATGTCAAAAAGCCAGCTCCGACTGTGAAGCAGGAGCCAGATGAATCCTAAGAGCTCACAGACCATCCTAAGAAGCTGAAAAGGCAAATATCCAGTTCACTGAAAGATCTTGACTCAAAACAATAAGGCAGAGAGTTATAGAAGAAAATACTCCACCTTCTGTTCTAGCAGCTACACATATAGGCACAGGTATTCACACTTTCACATTCATTTACATCCATCCATCATACTCATGCACATGTGCACATGTGCACGGCCCCTCCCCATACACAAATTATGCCTAGGAATGATATATCTGGGTATTCAGATAGAACTATTTCCAATTTTCTGAGGAACTATCAGATTGATTTCCAATGTGGTCATTCCAGCTTGCACTCCCACAAGCAATGGAGGTGTGTTCCTCTTTTTCCACATCCTTGCCAGCATCTGCTGTCCCTTGAGTTTTGATCTTAGCCATTCTGATTGGTATAAGGTTGATTCTCAGGGTCGTTTTGTATTTCTCTGATGAGTAAGGATGTTGAACATTTCTTTAGGTGCTTCTCAGCTATTGGAGATTCCTCAATGGAGAATTCTCTGTTTAGCTCTGTACATCATTTTTAAACTGAGTTTTGGGTTCTCTGGAGTCTAACTTCTCGAGTTCTTTGTATATTTTGGATATTATCATGCTATCAGATGTAGAGTTAGTAAAGATCTTTTCCCAATCTGTAGGTTGCAGTTTTGTCCTTTTCACAGTATCCTTTGCCTTACAGAAAGTTTTCAGTTTCATGAGGTCTCATTTGTCAATTGTTGATCTTAGAGCATAAGTCATTGGTGATCTGCTCAGGAAATTTTCCCTTGTGCCAATGTGGTTGAGGATATTTTCCACTTTCTCCTCTATTATATTTAGTGTATCTTATTTTATATGGAGGTCCTTGATTCACTTGGACTTGAGTACTGTACAAAGAGATAAAAATGGATCAATTTGCTTTCTTCTACATGCAGAGTACCAGTTAGATCAACACCATTTGTTGAAGATGCTTCCTTTTTTCCACTGGGTGGTTTTGGCTTCTTTGTCAAAGATCAGGTAACCATAGGTGCGTGGGTTTATTTCTGGGTCTTTAATTCTATTCCATTGATGTATCTGTCTTTCTCTGTACCATAACCATGCAGTTTTTTTTTTAAATCACTATCAGTCTGTAGTACAGCTTGAGGTCAGGGATGGTGATTCGCCCAGAAGTTCTCTTATTGTTGAAAATAGTTTTTGCTATCCTGAGTTTTATGTTATTCCAGAAGAATTTGAGAATTACTCTTTCTATCTCCGTGAAGAATTGAGTTGGAATTTTGAAGAGGATTGAAGTGAATCGGTATATTACTTTTGCTAAGATGGCCATTTTTACTATGTTAATCCTGATTAACACTTGTTTGGTTAGAGTTACACCAAGATATTTTATATTATTTGTGACTATGCCCAAATGGTGTTGTTTCCCTAATTTCTTTCTTACCCCATTTATCCTTTGTGTAGAAGAAGGCCACTGATTTTTTTTGAGATAATTTTATATCCAGCCACTTTGCTGAAATTGGTTATTAGCCGTAGTAATTATGTGGTAGAATTTTTTTGGTTGCTCATGTATATTATCATATCATCTGCATATAGTGATTCCTTAACTCCTTCCTTTCCAACTTGTATTCCTTTACCTCTTTTTTTTTTAAGTTAATTTTTTTNTCTTAATTCTAGGAAGGGGTGACGTGTCCACATTTTGATCCTCCTTCTTCTTGAGTATCATGTGTTTAGTAAATTGTATCTTGGGTAGTCTAGGTTTCTGGGCTAATATCCACATATCAGTGAGTACATGTTATGTGAGTTCTTTTGTGAATGGGTTACTTCACTCAGGATGATGGCCTCCAGATCCATCCATTTGCCTTTACCTCTTTTTGATGTATAATTGCTTGATCTAGAACACTATATTGAGTAACTAGTGGAAAAGTGGGCAACCTTGTCTTGTCCCTGATTTTAGTGGGATTGTTTCAAGTTACTTTCCATTTAATATGATGTTGGCTGTTGGCTCATTGTATTTTGCTTTTATTATGTTTAGGTATGTGGCTTGAATTCCTGATCTCTCCAAAGCTTGTAACCTGAAGGGTGTTGTATTTTGCTGAATTCTTTTTCAGCATCTAATGGGACGATAGTGTGATTTTTTTTCTCTGAGTTTGTCTACATAGTAGATTATATTGATGGATTTTTTTATATATTGAAACATTCCTGCATTCTTGGGATGAAGCCAACTTGATCTTGGTGAATGATCATTTTGATGTGTTCTTGGATTTTGTTTGCAAGAATTTTATTGAGTAGTTTTGAATTGATTTTCATAAGAGAAATTGGTCTAATGTTCTCTATCTTTGTGTGGTTTAGGTATCAACATAACTATGGCTTCATAGACTGAATTAGGTAGTGATGCTTCTGTTTCTATTTAGTGGAATATTTTCTGGATTATTTGTATTAGGTCTTCTTTGAAGTTCTGATAGAATTCTTCACTAAAACAATCTGGTCCTGGGCACTTGTTATTGTTGGGAGACTTTAAATGACTACTTCTATTTGCTTAGGGTTTATGGGACTGTTTAGATAGTTTTACCCAATCCTGATTTAACTGTGGTATGAGGTATCTGTCTAGAAAATCTTCCATTTCTTCTAGATTTTTCTGTTTTGTTGAGTATAGGCTTTTGTATTAGGATCTGATAATTTTTTAGTTTCCTCAGTTTCTGTTATGTCTCCCTTTTCATTTCTGATTTTGTTGATTTGGATGCTGTCTTTCTGCCCTTTAGTTAGTTTGGGTAAGGGTTTATCTCTCCTGATTTTATCAAAGAACCAACTCATGGTTCTGTTGATTTTATCGAAGAACCAACTACTCATGGTTCTGTTTTTTTGGGTTTTTTTTGTTTGTTTGTTTGTTTGTTTTTTTAGTTACTTTTATTTCTACTTGTTTAATTTCAGCCCAGAGTTTGATTATTTCCTCTCATCTACAGGTGTATTTGCTTAGTTTTGTACTAGAAGTGTCAGATTTGCTGTTAAGTTGCTGGTGTAGGACCTCTCCAATTTCTTTCTGAAGACATTTAGAACTATGAATTTTTCTCTTAGCACCACTTTCATTGTATCCCAAATGTTTGGGTCTGCTGTGCATTCATTTTCATTAAATTCTGGAAAAAAAAATTTTGATTTATTTATATCTTTATTTCTTTCCTGACCAAGTTATCATTGAATAGAGAGTTGTTTAGTTTCCATGAGTATGTGGGTTTTCTGTTGTTTTGTTGTTATTGAAGACCAGCCTTAGTCTATGGTGATCTGGTGGAATGCATGGGATTAATTTAATCTTCTTGAATCTGTTAAGCCTTGTCAATTTTGGAGAAGTTACCATGAGATGCTGATAAGAATTTATATTCTTTTGTTTTAGGGTGAAATATTCTGTAGATATGTGTTAAATCCATTGGTTTGTAAGTTCTGTTAGTTTCACTGTTTATGTTTCCATGATCTGTCCTTTTCAGTGAGAGTGGAGTGTTGAAGTCTCCTACTATTATTGTGTGAGTTTCAGTGTGTGTTTGGAACTTTAGTACACTTTCTTCTACAAATATGGGTGCCCTTGCATTTGCGGCATAGGTGTTCAGAATTGAGAGTTCATCTTGGTGGATTTTTCCTTTGATTAGAATGAATTGTCCTTCCTCCTATCTATTGAAAATTTTGGTTGAAAGTCTATTTTATTGGATATTAGAATGGCTACTTTAACTTGTTTCTTGGAACAACTTTCTTTCAGCCTTTTTCTCTGAGGTACTGTGTGTTTTTGTCACTGAGGTTTGTTTTTTGTATGCAACACAATACTTGATCCTGTTTATGTATCCAGTCCATGTAAACCTATGTCTTTTTATTGGAGAATTGAGTCCACTGATGTTGAGAGATACTAAAGAGCAATGCTTTTTCCTTCCTGTTATTTTTGTTGTTAGAGATGGTATTATGTTTGTGTGGCTCTTTTGGGGGGAGTGTTGTTATGCGATTAGTTTCTTGGTTTTACTTGGGTGTAGTTTCCCTCCTTGTGTTGGAGTTTTTCTTCTAGTATCCTTTATAAGGCTGGTTTAGAAGAAAGATATTGTTTAAATTTGGTTTTGTCATGGAATATCTTGGTTTCTCCATCTATGGTGATTGACAGTTTTGCTGGGTATCATAACCTGGGCTGGCATTCTTGTTCTCTTAGGGTCTGCATTACATCTGTTCAGGATCTTCTGGCTATTAGAGTCTCTGTTGAGAAGTCTGGTGTAGTTCTGATAAGTCTGCCTTTATATGTTACTTAGCTTTTTTTCCCTAACTGCTTTTAATATTTTTTTCCTGTGTATTTAGTGTTTTGATTATTATGTGACAGGAATAATTTCTGGTTCAATTTTCATGGTGTTCTATAAGCTTCTTGTACATTTATGGCTATCCCTTATTTAGGTTAGGGAAGTTTTCTTCCATGATTTTGTCAAAGATGTTCTCTCGTTATTTGAATTGGGAATCTTTATTCTCTTCTATTCCTGCAATTCTGTTTTTATTTTATTTATTTATTTATTTATTTATTTATTTATTTATTTTCATGACAAGGTTTCTCTGTATAGCCCTGGATGTCCTGGAACTCACTCTGTAGACCAGGCTGGTCTCAAACTCAGAAATTTGCCTGCCTCTGCCTCCCAAGTGCTGGGATTAAAGGTGTGTACCATCACTGCCCGGCTATTCCTGTTATTCTTTTTTCTTTCCCCAATTTTTTATTAGATATTTTCTTAATTTACATTTCAAATGCTATTCCGAAAGTGCCCTCTCCTCTCCCCCCTCCCAGCTCCCCTGTCCACCCACTCCCACTTCTTGGCCCTGGCCTTCCCCTGTATTGGGGCATATAAAGATTGCAGTACCAAGGGGCCTCTCTTCCCAATGATGACTGACTAGGCCATCTTCTGCTACATATGGAGCTAGAGACACGAGTTCTGGGGGTTCTGGTTAGTTCATATTGTTGATCCTCTTCTAGGGTTGCAGACCCCTTCAGCTCCTGGGGTTCTATCTCTAGCTTCTCCATTGTGGGCCCTGTGTTCCCTCTTATAGATGATTATGAGCATCTACTTCTGTACGAGACAGCTTTACCAGGGTCCCTTAAGTAGGCACTGATATGGGCACAGGGGAAAGATTCCTAAACAGAGCAGCAATGGCCTATGCAGTCAGATCAAGAATTGACAAATGGGACCTTATGAAATTACAAAGCTTCTGTAAGGCAAAAGACACAGTCAGCAAGACAAAAAGGCCACCAACAGATTGGGAAAGGATTTTTACCAATCCTAAATCTGATAAGGGATTAATATCCAACATCTAGAAAGAGCTAAAGAAACTGGAATCCAGAAAAACGAATAACCCCATTAAAAAATGGGGTACAGAGCTAAACAAAGAATTTTCAACTGAGGAATTCTGAATGGCTGAGAAACATCTGAAAAAATGTTCAACATCCTTAATCATCAGGGAAATGCAAATCAAAACAACCCTGAGATTCCACCTCACACCAGTCAGAATGGCTAAGATCAATAATTCAGGGGACAGCAGATGCTGGCGAGGATGTGGAGAAAGAGGAACACTCTTCCATTGCTGGTGGGAATGCAAGCTTATACAACCACTCTGGAAGTCAGTCTGGCGTTATCTCAGAAAATTGCACATAATACTACCAGAGGATCCAGCAATACCTCTCTTGGGCATATATCCAGAAGATGTTCCAACTGGTAAAAAGGACACATGTTCCACTATGTTCATAGCAGCCTTATTTATAATAGCCAGAAGCTGGAAAGAACCCAGATGTCCCTCAACCAAGGAATGAATACAGAAAATGTGGTACATGTACACAATGGAGTATTATTCTGCTATTAAAAAAAACGAATTTATGAAATTCTTGGGCAAATGGATGTATCTGGAGGACATAATCCTTAGTGAGGTAACCCAATCACAAAAGAAGTCATTGGGTATGCACTCACTGATAAATGGATATTAGCCCAGAAACTTAGAATATCCAAGATACAATTTGCAAAACACAAGAACATCAAGAAGGAAGACCAGCTCGTGGATACTTCATTCCTCCTGTGAAGAGGAAACAAAATACCCATGACAGGAGTTGCAGAGACAAAGTTTAGAGCTAAGATGAAAGGATGGACCATACAGAGACTACCCCACCACGGGGGATCCATCCCATAATCAGTTATTCCTGTTATTCTTAAGTTTGTTCTTTTCATTGTGTCCTGAATTTCCTAGATGCTTTGGGTTAGGAGCTTTTTGTACTTTGTACCCCTTTTTCGACTATTGCATGTCAATCTCTTCTACGTTTTTTCCATGCCATCTCTCTTTTCTATTTCTTGTATTGTGTTAGTGATGCTTGCATTTGTAATTCCTGATCTCTTTCCTAGCTTTTCCATCTCCAGGGCTGTCTCCATTTGTGATTTCTTTATTATTTTCTATTTCTATTTTTAGGTTCTGGGGTGTTTTGTTCCATTTTCAGCTATTTGACTATGTTCTGTGTTTTCCTGTGTTTCTTTAGGGGATTTATGTGGTTCCTCTTCAAGGCCTCTATCTGTTTATGTGTGCCCTCCTATATTTTGTTAAGGGAGCTTTTATGTCCTTCTTAGGTTCTCTCTTGTCTTCATGAGATGAGATTTTAGGACAGAATCTTGCTTTCCAGGTGTGTCGTGGGAGATCTGGGTTCTGATGGTGCCAAGTGGCATTGGTTTCTGTTGTTTATGTTCTTGTGCTTGCCTCTCACCATCTGGTTATCTCTGGTGTTACTACTCCTTGTTATCTCTGACTGTGGCTTGTGCCTCCTTGTAGGCAGATGGCGCTCTATGAGCTGGGTTAAAGCAACCCATGTCTTCTGGGAGACAACAGTGCCATCTCTGGTTATGGAATCCTCGTATGTCCCTATTTAAGGCAGACCTCCTCTGACCCTGGTTACAGCAGCTTTCCTATGATCCTGGTTACAGCAGACTACCTGGGAGACAGGCAGTCTCTGGATGTGGGCAGAGATTTGCCCAAAGCTGAGTTGCAGATTAGAAGGAAGATGTATCTCTAGCAGGATGATTAGGTCCTGTGTCTTCTGGGCTCTGTGGGAGCCCCAGCTAGGGCAGGTATTGGGGTGGGGGACTCTGGTTATGACAGACCTCCTGGATATCAGGCTGTCTCTGAGTATGGCAGGACTTAGTCCTCCTTATAAGTAATAGTCAAGCATCATTTCTTGGTTAACTCTAACCAAGCAAGTGAAAGACATATATGATAAGAACTTAAGTCACTGAAGAAAGAAATTGAGGAAGATATCAGAAGATGCTCATGGACTAGTAGCATTAAAACAGTAAAAATAGCCACCTTATCAAAATCAATTTACATAGTCAAAACAATTCCCATCAAAATTACAATACAATTCTTTGCAGATCTTGATAGAGCATTTCTCAACTTCATATAGAAAACAAACAAATAAATAAAAAATGGAACAAAACAAAAACAAACAAACAAACAAACAAACAAAAACAGGAGAGAAAAAACAATCCTGAACAATAAAAGAACTTCTGGAGGTATCACCACTCCTGACATCAAGCTATATTACACAGCAATAGTAATAAAAACTGCATATATTGGTATAGGAACAGACAGATTGATCAGTGGAATGGAATCATGACATGGAAATAATCCCACAGAACTATGGACACATGATTTTTGACAAAGAATGCAAAAACATACAATGGAAAAAAGAAAGTATCTTCAATAAATAGTGCTGATCTAACTGTATATCTACATATAGAAAATTGACAATAGTCCCATAACTATCACTCTGCACAAAACTCAAATCCAAATGGATCAAATACCTCAATATAAAAGTGGACACACTAAATCTAACAGAACAGAAAGCAGGGAATAAAATCCTTGGTACAGGAGAAAACTTTCTCAACAGAACACCAATGACTCAGGCTCTAAAATGAACTATTGATAAATGGGACCTCATAAAACTGAAATGCTTCTGTAAGGCAAAGGACATTGTTAAAAGGACAAAATGTCAGCCTACATATTTGGAAAGTATCTTCACCAACCCTACAACTGACAGAAGGCTAATATCTAAACTTTATAAAGAACTTAAGCAGTTATACACCAACAACCCAAATAACTCAATTAAAAATGGAGTTCAAGGCTAAACAAAGAATTCTCAACAGAGGAATCTGGAATGACTGAGAAGCACAAAAAGCAATGTTCAAAGTTCTTCGTCATCAGGGAAATGCAAGTCGAACAATCCTGAGATTCTATATTATACCAGTCAGGATGGTTAAGATAAAAAAAAAAAAAAAAAAAAACTCAAGAAATAGCACATGCTGAAGATGTGGAACAAGGGGAACACATTTCCATTGCTGGTTGGCTTGCAAAGTTGTACAACCAGTTTGGAAATCAGTTTGACAGTCTCTCAGAATACTTGGAATAGTTCTACCTCAAGACCGAGCTATACCACTCTTGAGCATATACGTAAATGATGCTCCACCATTCTTCAAAAAGCACTTTCTCAACTATGTTCATAGCAGATTTATTTATAATAGCCAGAAACTGCAAACAACCTAGATGCCCTTCAACTGAAGAATGGATGAAAATTTGGTATATATAAATAATTGAATATTATTCAGCTATTAAAAACGAGACATCATGAATTTTGCAGGCAAATGGATGGAACTTGAGAATATCATCCTGAGTGAGGTAACCCAGATCCAAAAGGACATCCATGATATGTATTCACTTGTAAGTGGATATTAGTCATAAAGTACAGGATGTTCATGCTATACTCCATAGACCTAAAGAAGTAGTATTCACTTCTATTATTTGTATCTATATGATTATGATACAAACAGGTCTGCATGTTAGGAAAATGTGTGGGAGGGAAGAAACAAACTACATGTGTGGGACAGAAGAGAGGCCCTAGGTCTTGAGAAGATTATATGCCCCAGTACAGGGGAATGCCAGGGCCAGAAAGTGGGAATGTGTGGGTTGGGGAGCAGGGCAGGGGTAGAGTATAAGGGACTTTCGGGATAACACTCGAAATGTAAATGAAGAAAATATCTAATAAAAAGTCATGTAATAAAAAAGTACAAAGACTATCAGAAAAAAAGGATGATTATCTTTTAAGTGTATGAGAAAATGCAATGCCTGAGATTGACTTTTAAATCACCCAATGATTGGAAATATATCCACAGAGCTACTAGCGATTGATGGCTTTTATTTATTTTTTGATACAGCTGCTGCTGTTTTATTTTCTGTATGTATCCAAATTTCTAAAATGAAAAAGTTGTTAAAAGATCATGAAATAATCACATAACATTCCTTAGAGAAAATATCTTAGTGAGATAATTTCATCATTAAACACACTGTAAAGAAATCACTCAGGTCAAGAGCTTGGACTTAGTGTGTTATTTTAAAAGAAAATGATGAAATTGGTAATGAACTTGTTAGGGAAGATATGAGAGTAGTTAGAGTGAAAAATGAGGGTGAATATGATCATATTTTATTATATACATACATAAAAATCTCAAAGAATAAATTAAAAATTTTAAAAATTAAGTAGAAAATTAAATCATGCATTATTTAAAAATATGCTGTCCTCTGTGTTATAAGTAATTTTCAATATAATAACTGATTCCTAATTTCTTCAGAGACCTGGGCAAGGCAACTAGATTAACCAATCTTAAAACCTAGCTTTGGCGCCGAAAAAGTCCTTAGACAGGAAATTACCTAGAATACCTTTCACTGCCTTTGTTTACACTCCAAGATTCTAATATGTAGTACTCCCTATGAATTCTGGGACAGAGTCAATGGAGCCTATGAGAATTCCCTTTAAGACAGTTCAAGACAATCTTGGGACCTGGTTTGTCTTGGCATTTCATATTGCATATTTCAATACTGTTGGTATTATTCTGCTGTGACTACTTTACCACGATCTGAATGCCAACTCTCTGCAGGGCAACCTCCAATCACTGTCAAGGTCTGAGTTCTTCACTGAGTTTTCCAGTCATCCCATCCTAGCTGTCTGCTACCATCCCTGTTAGATTCTTGCTTGTCCTCCCTGTTTGTCCCCAGTCTTCTTCCCTGCTTTTTCCTTTTCTTACTTCTGTGCTTGTGATGAATACCTGGGTACAGGGTTTTTCACGATATGCTGTATTCTACTCAATCAAAGTGAAATTCCAAAGTCAAAATTGTTACATAAGCAGTGGCAGATGGGCAACTCCCCTGCATATAAAGGATGCTGATGTTCGCCTAGCTAAATTTTTATGCATGAAGTCAGTTTGTAACATATCTGTTAGTAAGAAGTAAAGGTTGAGCTGTAGTTTACAAAACATTTCATCATATAGAATTGCTCACTTTTATTAAAAGCATTTTCCCTAAATTTTGAATTGGCAGTAATTCAAGAAGGCATTATTTTTGGGATTTATATAGATAGTCATCTAATTATTTAATGTATTCCCTGAACAACTGGAAGTGTTTTGTGTCATTTAAGCAGAATTTCTTTATAGATAATGTAGAGATAATAGCAACGTCTTCTGTATTAAAGACCAAAATAAAATGTCAACTTATCCCTGACTTAGTATAACAGTTATTATTGTGAACTGAGCAGAAGTTAGAATCAGCTAAGAAATGGATCTCTGGTTATGTCTGAGGAGTTATCTTGATTGTGTTAATTGAGATGTGAAGGCCTGCCCATTATAGGTGTAGTCATTCCTTAGGCATGGAATCCTGGGCTGCATAAAGTGGAAAGTGTGAGCTTAGCACAGGCATGCACACATTTGTGGTGTTCTTCTGACTCTCTGGGGATGCCATGTGACAAGATGCTTCGAACTCTTGCTGCCTTGATGTTTTAGCCATAATGGGCTCTGCCTTGAACTGTGATCTAAAATAAATGTTTCCGTCCTAAAATTTCATTTATGAGTATTTTATTGCAGCAGAAGGAAAGATAAACTAAGACATAGATGATATACACCCTGTATGAATTAGGTTTCTTATAACATTTGGACAACATTTAATATTATTCACATATTTGTTATTGGTTTTATCTTCCTCTATTATTATAGTGGTGATACTGACATATTTGGGTAAGAATTTTGTGTGCTTATTCAGAATATTATTTCTCCTCATTATTTTAAAAACTTTTTAGGAAAAAAATTTCTAAAGAAATACAGTTTATATTTTTCATCTTAATGAGAATATAATTAATATTTTACAACAGGGATAAGCTAATATTTTTATGTTTTGGATAGTATCAGATATAGTTCAAAACAGCACTTATTTTCAAAACATTAGAAACAGCTTACTACAAAGTTTTTATTTGTAGGCCAACTAATATTATTTTCTACTGAATCACATTGCTCTCTTTTGTTAGTATAAACATTCAAATCTTGCCTAAATCAATATTGTTTTGGTTTGTCTTTTTCTCTTTTCAATCTTGATTTAAGTCCTTAATTTCAGTGCAGATTTTCAAGTCCAAACACGAACTTTGAGCTGTCCACAAGAGATGCAACTAGGCCCAGCACACTAACCACTGACAGCAGCTTAGGACCATAGATAGGGCATGGTAGAAGAAGGGGATTTTATTCAATTGAAAGTTCATGATTATTTTATGTGTTATATAAGATAGCAGTCAAAAGTCATCCAAATAGAATTCAGTAGGGCTCAGATCTATGTTACTAAAATTCAGATCTTTTATGAGGTAATCTCTCTTCCCTTTTCTTTTATTTCATCATAACTCATTTGTTCCCACCCAGTTAAAATATCCCTATGTAACATATTGACTAATAACACCATTGTAATTATGACTGTCAAATTCCTTAATCCATTACAACTTTTATTTTATTTTGGTTATTCAAAGTCTTTCCAAATGTGAGATCCTCCACAAATACGCCTCCGATCAAGAAATTCCCTTTTATTCTTCCAATTAGACTTGCAGTCTTTCCATTAACACCAATGTCAAAACCTCAGTCTTAGGTTAATTAAATGATTTATGTTATTTTCTTCTCTAGTAAGCAGCTACACAAGCCTAAGGGAGACAGGAGAACCACTGTCATTCCAAATTTACCAATATCCATCCAAACCTACCACATTCCTTTCAGTAATTCACTTTCTTACTCACTTGAATAACAGTCCATATTTTCTCTAAACTCACAAAACTCTAATACCTGTTTCTGTTTTCTCTGATCTCCTTTATTCCTTTTCTATCATGGAGGAAAAAAAAAACAAAAACGTAAGAGCACACTTCTTCATGCATGCACTGCCACATTTTGATCTCATGTGAACTGGTACTGCTTGGCCTTAGTGTTCCTAGCTGTCTCTCCTATTATGTTGGAAAATTGATGGTGTGGAGCTCTGTGGAACGGTAAGCCATACTTTCCTGAACAAAGTGTTGTTGATTTTCCTGGGCCCCACCCTTGCAGTTGTTCCCATTTGCCTAGCATCACTGATTGTCTTTCTTGCCTATTGGATATTTTTATCAGTATGCAAATACACTATGCTATTTTTCCCCATGAATACTCTGCTTTCACATCCTATCTTGTGATGAGCACCATTTCATTGCTTCCTGGCCATCTTCATAGCAAAGTCTTAAGCTGGGCTTCCATATTTATAGTCACCACCCAACTCCTTCTACTGACTTTAGTCCAAGAGATTCAACAGAAAGTTGGTTGTTTCATCTATGTCCATGATCTAATTGTTACACGGTGTCCATTGTGTATGATGATGAAGGAGAGAGAATACTACCGTGGATTAATGAAATAGCAAAATCTTTTATCATCCCCTGAACCCCCACATAAGTACAGTTGCTGATCAGTCAAGGCCACCAGATAAGGACTCAGAAGCCAGTTTCTTCTGGCAGTCCCAAGGAGGAGATGAAGCAGGATTTATTGGCAAAAATAAACAAAACAAACAAACAAACAAACAAACAACCGCTAGAATCTTGGCCAAGTTAAAGCTACAACTTTCACCAAGCAGAATGTGGGGATTAGAGGCTTTCCCAAGTGTTTCACAGTTGTCTGCTGACATCAAATTTAAGTGTTTTTGTCCAAGCAATTGAATTCATTGGTTCATTCTGTTTTCAGGAACAGGGATTATGTTTTGGGTGCAATTGATGCTTATGGTCCGATTCTGGAAAGTCCCCAGTTCTTCCAGGGCCTAAGACCTTGAACTTTGTTTTGCCCTATAGGTAATATGAAGTCTGAAGTCAAAATGGCAGTACTTAAGACAGGTTCTTTTCTTTAGTCCCAATACTAAAACCCTCTTGTCACTTGTTTGCTATTGTTCTGTTCTGAACAAATGTCATATTTTATTGAAGCTAGTTAGTACTTGAACTTTTTGGCTGTCCTCCCCATTTCCTTCAGGAGTCTCACCCATAAAATCTCAATGAAATTTCTAAAACATAAATTAGCTCATGCTATTCATTTGCCCTCAAATACATCAATTCCATGATGTACAAAATAACATCAGCATCTATAAAAGTGTCTATGAACATACCATTGAATGGCCCTGGGCTGTCTCTGTGGTTTTCATCTACTATCCACTTCTTAGTTTGATTTTATCTTACTTACACTCTCCTGGGTTACCTATAGTTCCCTGTTGAACATCATGGAACACAGTGAGTTTATTCCTGCCTCGTGCCTAACATGTCCTCCAATAGCTTCGCCCACTTGTTTGTATTTTTT
Organism: Mus minutoides; assembly: GCA_902729485.2. Taxonomy (NCBI): domain Eukaryota; kingdom Metazoa; phylum Chordata; class Mammalia; order Rodentia; family Muridae; genus Mus; species Mus minutoides. Next base: position 2,479,219 of record LR749593.1, on the reverse strand, counting down.
TAAATTTTTTTATTAGATATTTTCTTTATTTACATTTCAAATGCTATTCCCTTTCCTAGGTTCACCTCCAAAAATCCCTATCCCCTCCCTTTTTCCCCTGCTCCCCAACCCATCCACTCATGCTTCCTGGCCCTGGCACTCCCCTATACTGCGCATAGAGCCTTCACAGGACCAAGGGCCTCTCCTCCCACTGATGACCATCTAGGCCATCCTCTGCTACATACGCAGCTGGAACCATGAGTCCCACCATGTGTTTTCTTTGATTGGTGGTTTAGTCCCAAGAAGCTCTGGGGGTACTGGTGAGTTCATATTGTTGTTCCTCCTATGGGCCTTCAAAGGCCTTCAGCTCCTTGGGTACTTTCTCTAGCTCCACCCTATTCTCTGCTCAAGTGTTATTGCCATCAAAGGCCTTCCTCAAGGGAGTCTCAAGGGGCTTACACATAATACTTAAGGCCAGGCTCCATGCCCAGCTGTAAACGGCCAACACAAAATGAACTCAAAGGCATTTTTGAAGATTTTTTTTTCTTATTTTGCTTTGCTTGAGCATTTTTTCTTTTTTCTTTTCTTTTTCTTTTTTTTTTTTTTAAATCTTCCTGGTGTTTTGCTTGCTTACCATGCTTTCAGATTTTGTTTTTTTTTTATGTTATATGTATGTACCTGTGTCTCTTTGTATTCATTTCCTCATGCTATTTCTTATTTTTTATTTTTATTGCTTGCTAGTTTGTTTTATTTTTATGCTTGCCATTTTATTATTTTTATTTTGTTTGTTTTGTTTTTTTAATAGAGAGAGAAAGAAGGCATGGAGTTGGAAGGGTGGGGAGGATCTTAGAGGAGATGAGGGAGCAGAAATCACGATGGCACAGGAAAATGATGAAATATCTCAATAATTATTTTCAATAATAAAATTAAAACCCTTCCCCAACTCCCATTTCTCTGCTTTTCTAGATATCAGTTTTCAGCACTTAAGTTTTACATGTCTTTTTAAATCTTCTGCTAGAGAATATTAAAAGAAATGAAATTGACATTATGTATTCTTCTATTTCTAGCTTCTAGAGTTTTACTTTCAATGTAACCGATCTCAAAAATATTTTGGATAAATAATAGTATCATATGAACAATAGCCTACCATATAATTTGCTGTAACTATTTTACAGCTTGTATACAGTAAATATCCTTGGTTTTATTTTATTTAATAACATGATGTGTTTTCTCTGGTACCCAATCCTAAATCTGTATATATATTAGCTGTTTTGTCTCTTTTGACAACTCTGAGATGATAGCTATTGTGCCTTCATTTTATAGATTCTGTAATAAGACCATAAAAGTGAAAGATGCTAATCCTGATACAGCTCTCCAATGCCACTCTACTCAGTTCCCTCTCCTTTGACTTGATATTTGAGCTTGATTTTATATAACTTAATTCAGTCTATGCTGTTAGTTGTAAATTTCATTAAATTAAGTACAAGATCAATTAAATGTAAGTGTCACATATATCCTTTGGAAACTTGGGTCTATAGAGATTGCTGTTGAGTTAACTACTTGGCAAGAACTCTTTTCACATTTGCCTTTGTTTTCTTCAACATTCACTAATGAAAACACACATTCATTAACAAAGCACACTTAACGTTTCACAGGATATTAGGTTTGCCTAAACTACTGGCTGAGAGAGACTAGAAAACCACACAGCTGAAATAGTTAAGGGAGACACTGAAGTTTCTAATTTTAGAAGTATTTCTGGAAAAAGTAAGGTTGCCTGTGGTACACAAAAATTTAAACTTAAATATCTGTTCTTTAAGCTATGTTTTATCAGTAACTCAATCTTTAATAACTTTTACTCCAGTATTTTTCTATTATATTCTATACCTACAGTGCCATAGGCTCTCAATAAAGCCTTTATTTTTCAATTTTTACAGATATGATACAGGCTGGAAAATACAAAAATGTATATAAATTTGCATTAGAAAATTTCTATGACTTTTCTTATATTTCCTTACTTCATTCAGAACGAAGCAATCATGCAGGAAGTATTGCCTCAAAAGCCAGAGTAAACAATAAAGTCTTCACATTGGAAGGGCATACTCAGTCTCTCTCTCTCTCTCTCTCTCTCTCTCTCTCTCTCTCTCTCTCTCTTTCTGTGTGTGTGTGTGTGTGTGTGTGTGTGTGTGTGTTACATATTAATGCATTCTTTATTGGTGCCAGGGACTAGTCGAAGATCACTTTGCACTCCCTCCTGAGCCCTTACCTGCCCTTAACTTGGCGATTGTGGGTCATGGTTACACCACCCACCATAGGCATAAAATCTGTTCCTATCATTCCTAGAAATGATCTTGACTTTTCCTCTCTATTCTTTCTGAACCCTGTAAAAAAAATTCATCACTGAATCCTATTCCTTTGTGAATAGTCTTTCAATATCTAGGAATGTTTCCCTCTGTCTATTGTAGCGACTTTGGTCCAACTTCCTGCATCAGGTTTTGGTACTACTGTTTATGAAAATTTTCAGATAAAAAGCTAGTGTAAGTTACTATGAACACCAGCCAGATCAGATGTAGGGAAAACCAGGAACTGTCTGTTATGTTTAGAAAGATATCCAATTCCCTACTGCCTGGTTTAGGCTGGCCCCTCCCTCTCTCACAGCTGATCACAGCATTCCTGTCACTTCATTTGAGCTTTGCAGGTGACCTTCCCTTTGCCTGGAATGTTCTTCCTCTGACCCTGAAGCACTGGATTTCAAATATGCTTAAATGGCTCTTCCTTAGAGGGCTTTCTCTTACCACCCATATTAAAGACATGATTCTCTTTGCATCTTCTGCTAAGCAATTGTGTTCACTTTCTTTTAGTACTTTTTCATTCACAATTGTATATTTACTTATCTTATGTGTCTTTCATGAGACTCTAAGCTTCACATGGATAGAGACAGTTTCTATGTGCTTTAATTGACAATGAGCCTCTCTCCCAAAGAGTTAATAGTGAAGGACTGGGAAGATAGTTTGTAGGTTAAATGTTGACTGAGACCATGAAGACCTCAGTTGGGATCCATAGAACAAAACTCTACAAAACCTAGAGTTGCCTCATATATATGCATGTGAATACAGTGATAGAGCAGAAAACAGATGCATCACAAGGGCTTGCTAGTCAAGCTGAATGACACACTCAGGATTCATTAAGAGATCACATTTATGAAAAAAAAAAAAGGTAGAGATGTGATTGAGTAAGAGAGCATCCTGATATCAGTCTCTAGGCTTCACATGGGCTTACATTGGCAAGTATACTCACACATAACACACACATGCACACATCTGTATGCACACACATACACACATGCATGCGCCTATGTGCTCAAGTGCAACTGAAAAATAAATGAGCAATTCAATGAGTTGTTTTATAAAACTGATAAAAGTTCAGCATTCCATTTAGTTAAAACAATGTATAATTTTCTAAATTATTGGCTTGAAACTGTCAGATGTTTAAGTTAAATTTAATTATAATAAAAATGTGTATGGTGTGTTACAATAAGATTTTACATGCAATGAATATGATGTTCTCTATGAACATCAATTCTACTAACAAAACATCATTTTATAGATAAGAATACTGATTCTCCTCAATTAAAAGTGAAGACCCATCATACTTGGCATTGAAGTGCATTCATTTCACAAAACCAACTCCTTTGCTTCAGTTATCTTGTCCCCATCTTCAGGCCTGAGGCTTGTTCATGTTGGAACTTCTCTAGGGAAAGAAATGAAGTTTTCCCACTTCTTTTGTCCTCTGTCTCTGTTCCAGCCAAAGCCCCTCAGGCAGAGTCATCTAAGACCAAGAAGAGAGTGTGACAAATTCTGAAAGCACTGTTGTGAATGTGCGCTGACTAATTGGGTCTCCCTTGCGCGGTCACCTTGGATGCCTGTGAAAACAGCGGCCAGACAACTGCTTTTCACTGTTTACCTTGTACACACACAAGTGAACATTCCTTTAGTTGTCATGATGTCATTATGACAGTTATCCTAACCAAATATGCAAAATTTTATAAAGTATTTTTAGTTGGAGAGTTATGAAGAAGCACTATGGAAAAATTCTACTGAAATGGTATCAAGGGGCAGACATGATTTATGTTTGAAAAGATGGAGCAAAGGATTCCTATGTGTATGCAGAAAAGGGCAGAGAATGGTCAAAGAGGAAATAGCATAGTCTGGCTAGATCATGAAAATTGATTAATTGGGGTGCGTGTGTCTTGGCTACTTTTCCATTGGCATGGTGAAGGATCATGACTAAAACAATTTGTAGAAGGAAGGGTTTAGGTTTATTTGGGGCTTATAGTTCTATAGGGCCTTTGATGAAGGAGATGAGGTGTGGTGTTAGAGAGAGCTGGGAACTCACACCTGGAACCAGAAACAGGAAGCACACAGAGCACACGCAATATCATACGAGAAAAAAAGTCTTTTGAGACCTCGAAGTTCTCCTCATGCAGTCATCTAATTTGGATTACATATTCAAATGCCTAAGATTTACAGAGGATATCTCATTGTATAAGTTCATTCTTTCTTAGTAAAAAAGAAACCACTTTAATCTGATGAAAAAAATCCAATACTCTAATGCTGTTTCAGCTGTTTTAGGATTTCATGAGTTTTCTCCCTCTTAGTGAAAAGTAGCTTTTGGAGATCTAATTCACATTCCATGCTATTGCACATTTGCCTTCCCGTGCCTTTCTTATTGAACTTAATGTCCTCCTCTCTAGCTGTATCCTGGATGTCTCATATGGCACAATGTAGTTCTTTTGAAATTATCCTTTTAATAACAGGCTTTAACCTTGGTTCTGGATGACCCTTCCCCCTTTATTCAATACAAACTTTACTCAAAGTATTCTAGTCTAGAAATGCCTCATAATATTGTCCTTACTTTTTGCACAGTTACTGGTGATTAACTATGACTATATACCTGAAATAATAACTACAAGTGCCTTCATTATAGAATCATTAAATAAAAAACAAGTTAGCGATCATTTTCTTATTCATTCATTCACCTGACATTTACTTCTCCGGGGCTTGTTGTCCCTGGTAAGATGCTAGATGATTATTTATGATTCTGTTGAGGTCAGTCTCAGTTTTTTATAAATTCATGGAGAGCTGGTTCACTTAAGGTCAGACTAACTGCCATAGCAGGACTGGTAGCTGGAGGACCCCTTTGTCTTTACATTCACTGGTCTGTTGATTCCAGAGAGCTGAGAGTATGGCAGTTGGGTTGACATCATCTTTCTTGACAACCAAAGACCAACCGGCAAAACTCTTAACTGCGCAGCTTTGTAAGAAATAAGAGCCATGGGTAAAAAATTGTCATTGTGAGCTTATTTTATGAATATTATATAGAATATATTGAACAGATTCAAGATTTGGCTATGAATAACAATGTATTTTAATAGCTTAGATACAACTTTATCGTATAGGATGCTCTCACAGGTTTAAAGGAAATGTCAATAGTCAATGAAAGACAATAATTGAGATATATTATCTGAGGTACAAGTTTGTGGTTGTGCCATTCCATGAAAAGACCTGATGTAGACCTGAAAAATTATTTAGTGATAAACAATTGGTGCTCAAGAGACCAAATATTTGAAGAATTTCAGCTCTGTACGTTCAATGGTTTCTTTTGAATAGGAAGGTTAGCAAGCCAGAGCCTGGGAAGGATAGTACTTCTCATGTATCAGCTTTTAAAAAAAAATTTTAAAAAACAAACATGCAAACAAAACCATTTGCAATCAATAGTATTACTTTGAAAGAGCCTTTATTATGGAATATGAGGGCTACTTAAGAGAACATTCCATAACTTTGTGCCTATGTTCAGGATACAGTTGCAACCCTGTGAATATCCCTGCATGCCACTGAAGGTGTTTTGCACACCAACATGCACTAATTAGAGCGATGTGCTGCGTTAGAGTAACACAGTGAACTAAATTGCTGGTTTTCTGGGCTCACATAGAATTTTGGAGAAAAAGACTGTGGATACTATGTTAGAAAAAAAGTTTCCAGGAGAAAAGTGAGTCTTGACTTGATGTAAATACAGGATTTCAGACAGATGAGGACAAGAGGTCAGGGAGACTTTGTCACTTAAGGAGAAAAGGATGGACTGAGTGCCGAGCTAACCTCACACAGTGCTGCTCTCCATATGTCTAGCACTTTCCACCTTGCCTCATTCCTTACTGACTGTTACATCTGTGGTATAGAAGCTCTTTTTAGTCTCTGCGTGCTTGGAATTGTCGAATTGTGAGTCTAGGTCAATAACAGGTTCGTGACATCTTTTATATGAGTTACTTTCTTGTTCCAGTGACAAAATATATGGCAAAAACACATACACACAATAGAATATTATTCAATCACAAAGAATAATCATATATACAACACATATAAGAAAATATTATCCAAATTTAATGAGGTCATTCACAGCAAAATCATGGAACCAGAATGATTACTTTAAGTAAAACAGGAAAGTAAATGAAGTGGAAATATCTGGTTTCTTTGGAGACTCAGTTGTCACCTGTAACGGTTTTCTGGAAACTGTCTTACGAGAGGATGTTTTTGCCGAAGGAGACACATGGGAGGATGTTTTGTTGAGAACAAACATGTGTTGTTTTTTGGGAAGCAGCTTGGAAAAAAAAGGGCATATGATGTTTTACTAGAGTGGACACTTGAGACAAAATGTGATATTTGGAAAGGGTTTAAATATAAGCCAACAGTGGACAAGGCTGTGTAGTATTGGTTCACCTTGCCACTCTTAGCTGGTCATTGTCATGACTTTGTAGAGAGAAAGACACCAAAGAACTTCTGGTTGGTGTTCCAGTGGCTACTTGCCACTTCCACAGACTCTGGCCAATTGGTAGAGCCTCCTTGCTTCTTCTGGATCAAACTGCCATTGCTGATTCAAGAATGGTGCTTGTGAGTGGATTGAGCTACTGCAGCTGATTCATGTGAACTGAACTGCTGATATCCTGACAACACAGACTGGATTTTCTCCAAAGAACCATTTCTAAACAGGTCCACTTCCTCCTTTGCCCTATTAACCTTTCATTTCCACTACCTCTGGTGGGTGGTGGGCTAGAAGGGAGGTTAAAGCATTTAAGTACCCTTATTGAAAGTAGGTTTTGAAAAATATAAGCCTACAAAAGGGCAAGAGTCACTGGTTCTCTCTCATGTGTGGAAGCCAGCAAAGTTGAATTTCATGTAGAATAGCAAATTCTGAAGAGTAAGGGGGCAAAGCAGAAGACTGGATAAAGGGTGACTGCATTATATGCATGTGTTAAAGATCCCATGCATACATTAGCGTATAGAATGCATGCAAGTCAATGAAAATTTAAATAAATACCAGAGGTAAATAATTTCAATCTATGTAATGTTTGGGAAGAATTAAAGGGCTAATACTTTATTTCCTTTTCTTGACACAGTACCTAGCACAGTTATGGTTGGTATTCTTTAAGAGCATTTTAAAAAGGATGAACACTGTTCTTTAAGGATCAGATACTGCATTCTCTTTGCTGTTAGACAGACAGGACTGCCTGCCAGCATTCAGACAGAAAAAGCTGGATAGAGTTGGATGAACTGATAACAGCAGAAGTGCTTTCAGGAGCTAGAGAGATACACAGGGTTTCCTAGATTCACACAATTATTTTTGTGTAAAAACAAACAAACTAACAAACAAACAAGCTATTTTCAATTGGCCAGAAATTCTTTTAGAAAATTTATAAATCATTTTGAGAAGTATGCAAGCAAGAGGCAGAGTCTGAATGTGCCATTCATTGTAATTAATTTGATGGATATAAGCTACTTATTCATTAGGTAAACTTCTAAACAGTTATATTTAAATAAAATACAAGAAAATCTAATTACATTGACTTCCATTAAAAGAGTTATTTTTTTGTGTTCCTGTTTGATTTAGACACCCCTCATAACACTGTCACTAATTCTCTGCCTTTCAACGTTCTCTAGCAATAAGTTGAACTGTCAGCATTTAAATGCATTAGGAGCTTGCTATGCAATGCATATCTAATATACATGGTCTTGGTCAAATGAAAGAATGCCATTTAGATAGACTGAATTCTCCAAGGAGCCAGAACCTCCTTAACATTAATTCTTGTAAGAGTTTAGTATCATGTTTAGAAACAAAACATAGAATATGAGATAATTTAAAATGGAGTAAATAGTGGAGTATTTTTTTACTGTGCATAAAAAAGTAGATAATGTTTTTTATCCATTTGTGAGAATTGGTGTAGCCACTAAGATGTCTAAATTCAGATAATTTGAGAGCAAGTTTTGAATTCCAAGCTGGATGTTGTAAATAGTTTCTGAAGTAGGCATCGGAGTTGACTTTTAATATGTCTCTCTAGTTTTCATTTTAAGTGAAAATCAAATGGAAGTCAATAAAGTAGGTAGCAATATCTACTTCAAACCACCCATTCAATTTTTATTATTATTGTTTATTTAAGTTTATCAAATTATGAGTCAAACTAACTTTAATCATGTGATTCATGAACAACAGCTAATCATATAACTCTGTATTTATTTCATATGTAAATGAACTGTTTATTATGATCAGTGTAAACAAAAATGTCCTTAATGAATTTGGGGGAATTAAACCTAATCCACAATGGTGTGAGAAGGCAGGTGTGCTCTGGAGGCTCTATAGAATATTTTGGGAAGGAAGAACACCGATTACAGAGTTAAGACATCACTTTGTTTATTTGTTGATACAATATAATAGATAAAAGTTCTTATGTATGTTCACTCTACCATGCAGACTGTGCACCGAGTCAGGTAGTGTAAGCACTGCCCATTCCTACTTCTGTGATCCCAGGATGGTGTCTTGACCTCATTAAAGCACAACGTTAGTGCACAAACCATATGATATTCAGTATTGAATATGGAAGTCTAGAATTACTTACCGTAAGAATAGAACAATCTTGAGAGTCCCAGATTTGGGACTGTTTGTCAAAGGACAGATTTGAGTCAGACAGAAGAATCAGCTCAGGAGAGCAACTGTAGAACACGGTGATTATAGTAAATAGCATTATGTTCTTTAAAAATTGCTAACAGTAGCTCTGAAACTTTTTTCACCAGCGAAAATAATAAATGTAAATATGAAAGATCTGAAAATTGTGTTGATTTAGTCATTCTAACATGCATACATAAATCAAAAAGCTGTACACATCATAAATGCATAAAATTGCATCAGATAAAAATTGACATTGAGGAGTGGAGAGATTGATTAAGTGGTTAAGCAAACTTGCTGATCTAACAGAATTCCTGAGTTCAGATCCCAGTTTGTATATCAGTCAACATGTGGGCAGAGTCAGGTTTCTTTTGGATCATCCAGAGGAGACACCTATGCTTTATTCAACCTCTCCAACAGATGTAATCCTTGGCTTTACTTTGCTAATGCTATAATCACTACAGCTACATGCCTGCCTTTTCCTCGTTTGCCTTTACATCTTCATGTGTGCACCTCCATCCCTCTGTCTAAAATGACCTAGTTTATAAGAGCAGCCATTATATCAGATTTCAATCCACCATAATGTCCTCATCTTAAGTTGGCATAAGATCCTATCTCTAGATAGTCTCATTCTGAGTCAGGAGAGAACTTCAGACTTTCAGACTTCAATGCTACACTTCACGTTTACCCAAGTGACCTCTGCTATGTCACATACACCAATGTGTATATTTACACTTTTATACATTTCTAAGAACTGCTCTTTCCTATATCTAGCCTCTCTGCCAGCACTGACAACCTTAACTGAGAACTCTCTCCTGGGACTAGTGGACACACAGCTCTTGGTCTAAGTTGGGAAGCTACTTGGAGAACTATTTATTCTGCCACCAATTAGGCTTGTCTTTTATCAGCATCTCGATTGACAAGTCTGTTTTGCCTGGAGTCTGACCATGTCCTCATTTGACCCTCATTAACTCTCTGTGGGTATAAATGCCAGCAGTAACAGCTGTGTTTCTTAAAGTCTGGTTTGAATTAGGAGTCTGAGAACTCTACTGTAGGCATTGCCTCATTGGATTTCCACAAGTTGTTTTGGTAAGTTGGTCATTTAACAGGTGAGGAACACTGAGGTCCAGAGAGATTATGTCATGTTAAATTGTGTTATTGTACAGCAAGGGATAGACAGAGCCAAAATGTAAACTTCAGCCACATACTTAACTGGATTTCTTTGCTTGCCAGTTTCAAAAAGTGAATTGGGTTCTTAGTCTCCTTCAAAGATGAGGGATGAGATAACATATGACTCAGTTGACTTATGTATTAATATATTAATAATACTAGTAACTATGTTACATTCTCAGAAGCTATCTTATTCCTGTTGTGTCTTCATGTCTTTACTTTTGGAATACAAAAAAATAAGTGGATAATTAATAAATTATCTTTATTTATTTTTCTTTATTTTTTTATTTTTTATTTAATAAATACATATTATTAAATAATTACTTTGCATTTTATATTAAATTTATCATTAGTTTTTAAAACAAAATATTAAATAAAAATAAAATAATTAAAATTTATATAAATTTTATTATATATAAATATACTGTATTATGCATATGTATGTAATATGTACAAATAATATACATTATATGCACAGTGTATAATATATAAATAAATATATGTTAAAATATATTAAAATAAATTTAAATAAATTTAAATTTTGTATTAAAACAAATATTTATTAACTAAATTATTAAGTAAATATATTTAATTAGTTTATGTATTCAGTTAATTTACATAATTAATAGTTTTTCTCTTTCTCAAGTTCCATACAGAAAATTGTTATTGAAAAGTATGATTTTAAGATTGTAAGAGACAGAGGAACTGAATGATTACAATAGAACTGTTTTCTAGATACAGTAGGAGAGTTGAACATGCAAATTCACAACAGTTGTGACAGCTTGTTAAGACCTGCATTTTTCCCATAACCATTCTTGTAAATACTTATGTCTCTCTTGCCTTCTATTCGAACACCGAGCTTTTTAGCCTACATTTGCAATGTTTTCATCTCTCTCATCAAAAGAAATGGGCAGAGGCACCACACAGTACTTATTTTCAAGGCAAGTTCTAGCTCTGGAGTTTCACATGGGAACCCCTGTGGGAATCACTTCTTGCTCTGTTGTTTCAAAACATGGCACTGGATCAATCGTTGGGTTTGGCAGAACTTGAGTTATTCTGATATAGGATTCTCCACAAAGAAGGCATATTCAAGCTTTAGTTTCTAAAAGAAAAATAAAAGTGTTTGTGTCTTTGTTATTTTTCCAGAAAAGAAGGAAAAGAAGGAAAAGAAGGATGGGGGGAGTGTGTAGAAAGATGTTATCAGGAGGGTGGGGGACAAATTATCTGAATCTCTGGGCCTGTCTTTGAAATTCAGGATGAAGCTTTGTTCTCCTGGATACTTTTTTTGGGTTTAAACCTGAACACTTGGGTCCCCCCCCCCCACACACACATACCACTACAAATACTTGAAAAACTCTGCTTTTGAATTGGGTTAGTTTGTTTTATTTTAGGAAACTTCTCACCCTAAAATCTGGAAGAGAGACTTTAATGTCAGAGCTAAATTAAAGAGAAAGCAGTTCTTGTTTTCAGATAAACTAAGAGTTATCTGCCTGCTTGAGAACACTCTGTTGGGAACGTTCCACTTTCTCGCTAGTCCTTACAAGCCTAAGGATCCCTTGATAGTGTCCTGCCTACACTCGCATTCCTATCTATCACCATGAGTTTCCAGATCTCTCCTTTCCTAATCTCAGTGAGGGAAACTAATATGACAGCTCATCTTACTCTTGCTGATCACCTTTATAATTGACCCTCCTCCCCCATAAGAGGCGACTTTTAACCATTTTCTGATTGGCTTTAAGACATACTTCACAAGGTAAAATCTATGCCTGGCACCATTATCGAGCCAAGAACCTGTCGCTAAACAGATCATAGGAACTTGAGAGAACCTACAACTACTATTCTGCTAAATAGACACAGTAATAAACTAACTCCTAACGCATCTTTTAACCCTCACCAGAGAAGCCACTACTTTTAGGAGATGGCAATTTTCAGGTTATAGAGACCCACATCTAGTTAGGTTACAGGGAATAATATAATTCAGAATTCTCACTAAACAAGACCCCTATGTCATACCCCTCCTCCCAAGGCTCACAAGAGGAAGCAGGCAGACAGATTCAAGTGGACAATTACAAGGCAGCAGTGTTTTCTGGACTCAGCAGGGCAGACAACATACATATGCGCTCACAAGAGTTGTCTGTGCTAGCATGCACAGGATCTGTGCAAACTCAAGTCAGACAAGGGGGTCCATGAAATCCCACTCTTATCTGAGGCAGTATTGGTTAATAATAGGTGCTGGTAAAAAAAAGAAAGGAGGAAGAATGTGTTTTAAGAGTTTAACCTCTAGTAATTCGACTATGCTCTAATGGAAGGCCACATACCTCAAAAATAAAAGGCCAGCACAAATAAATTTGACTATGGAATAACTTGATTGGGGGAAAAACACCAAATAGTAGACCTGGGATGAGTCGATGGAAGGGCTAAATATAAAAATATTGTTAAGCACATTGTATAAAATTCTCAAAATGAACACAGGGTCCCCAATGTAGGAGCTAGAGAGAGTACCCAAGAGCTGTAGGGGTCTGCAACCCTATAGATGGAACAACAATATGAACTAATCAGAACCCCCAGAGCTCATGTCTCTAGCTGCATATGTATTAGAAGATGGCCTAGTTGGCCATTATTCAGGAAGAAAGGCCCTTGGTCCAGCAATGTTTATATGCCCCAGTACAGGGGAATGCCAGGGCCAAGTAGGAGGAATGGGAGGGTAGGGGAGCAGGGAGGGGGGAGGGTATAGGGAACTTTTGGGATAACACTTGAAATGTAAATGAAGAAACTCTCTAATAAAAAAAATTCTCAAAAAGTAATTTTAAGAAATCAGAAGTAGCTGGGCATGGTGGTGCACGCCTTTAATCCCAGCCCTCGGGAGACAGAGGCAGGCGGATTTCTGAGTTCGAGGCCAGCCTGGTCTACAAAGTGAGTTCCAGGACAGCCAGGGCACACAGAGAAACCCTGTCTCAAAAAACGGAAAAAAAAAAAAAAAAAGAAAGAAAGAAATCAGAAGTAAAGAAACTGTCTCTCCACCCCCAGAAATGATTTGTTCTTCTTCAGTATCTTCATTTGTGTTATGAGTACTTCTCTCGATTTTCTTAATGGTCAAGAATATACACAGTTCTTCCCTTGAAAAAAATAAAAGGGGCACAAAAAGTCTTCACTTAATTATATCTTCCCAGACACTGTTCTACTACCTACATTACTGATCCCCAAAGTCATGTAGCAAACAAGTCAACACAGTGATTCTGTTTTTTCACTGTTTTCTGAAATGGAATGTTCTCTTTGACTAGTCCATGAGGGTTTTCTCATTGTCTAGGTGCATGACTGCATGATTGCCATGTCTAGGAACTGAGTCTCTGTCATACCGTCCTTGCTTGATTAGAAGACCCTGTCTCTGGGCTGTACCTATGTCATTGTGAACATCCCTCTTAGTGTTATTGACCAAGAAAGATCTGATATCTGTAAATGGATGAAACAACTCTTCTTTCACTGTCTGTCTTGTTCTCCTTCATCTTATACTTTTCTCTGAAAAACTTTGTAAAACATCATGCACTAAGAAAAAACATCTATATTATCATTTAATGCCACTGTATCATTTGGAAGAAAGTGAAAAGAATACGAGTGGAATATAGGTGGGTAGATGCATTAACTGCAAAGACCCATGCCTATAGAGGGAAGCTGCAGTTTTCTGTTTCTTTGATGATCACATACTTGGGCTGAAAGAACCTATCCCAGGAAACAGAATAGCTGCCCCACTCTCTATGTCATAAGAGGAATTAGATCTGCAGATCCTTCAATGGTTAGAAGAATAAAACTTTCCTGATAAAAACTGGGAGCCAATGAGTGTCACTGCTATACAGCCGAGTGATTCCCTCCCTCCACTGGAGCAGAAAGGAGAAGCACACTAGGCATACACTATTACCCTACACTCTTGTCTCTTATGGTTACTTAGGTGCTTTTGACATCATTGTTTACGAAGTCATGTGTTTTTCTTCCTTCCTAGAGGTTCTTTTATTTTTTAAAATCTTTCAAAATTATCCTTTATTTCCTTTTTCTTTTTTTAAATATTCCTATTTATTTATTTATTTATTTATCCATCTATCTATCTATCTATCTATCTATCTATCTATCTATCTATCTATCTATTTTATTAGATAGTTTCTTCATTTACATTTTAAATGCTATCCCGAAAGTCCCCTATACCCTCCCCACCCTGCTCCCCAACCCACCCACTCCTGCTTCCTGGCCCTTGGCATTCCCCTGTACTGGGGCATATGATCTTCACAATTCATATTTCTAATTTACTCTTTGATCACATTTCTAATTTACTCTTTGATTCAATTGACATTTTATTTAGCATGCACTTATTTACTGACTGATTAAATACATACCAGATGCCATGGAGTTTTAGTCAATGGAAATAAAAAGCAAAACACCTACTTATCTTTTAGCAGGCAGGGTAGGGTGGTACAAAAATAAAAGAGTTATACACAAATATATAATCTCAATCGAGGCAACTATAGTAACTGTAATCCACTTTGTATTATGTGAGCCTAAATAGAGGGTTAGGGGAGTTGGAGATGACTTCCTCAGCAAGTGATGCTAGAATTGAAATGTGAGCAATGAAGAATTATTAGTTTGATGGAAATCAGGGATATCCCAGGTAGTACAGCACAAGTAGAGATGTTTTATGATTGGAGGTAGCATGGCTATAAGCTACAGAAAGCTAGGTGTAGAGTTAGGGGAATATGGAAGTCAGAGAGGTTGGCAGATGACTAAGGGGGTTTCTTAGACAAAGTGAAGAAGTCTTTTTTGTATTAGACAGCAAAGGAGTTATGGAAATGGTTCAACAATAGAGAGAGAGAGAGCATTAGATTAAACTTTACAAGAATTGTCTTGCACCTGGGGACGGCTTCCTCTGCTGCCCTATGTGAATGTATATTTCTTTTTCCTGTGCCAAGTAGATCATTCAAATCAATATCAAGAGAATCCCTAGGTAATGCAGTTTGTACCTTTTTTCTTTTGTAATCAGATAGTGTAGATGACTTTTTATTACTTTTAATATAAATTTTAAGCCATTCAATCTATTATTATTATTATTATTATTATTATTATTATTATTATTATTTATACCATCTGGCCCCAATGTGCTTTCTAAACTAGCTTCCCTCATCTCACCAAAGCTAATGCCACTCTTTGACTGACACAGTCTTCTACCAGTTTTCCAATCATGCTTGTCACTTGTCTTTTTCTGTTTCTAAACAGAGACTTTTGGAACCCATGGTGTACTATTTTATTTAACTAAAATGTAAACATATTTAAGGTTCCACTCAAGTCCTATTAGTTCCATAGACTGTACACTAATCACTATAGACCACTAAGTAATCTCATATTTGTTATGTTCTACCAGCACAAATGTAATTATGGTTAAAGCAAGTCTTGAAGGAGTAGATTATCTGCAGGTATATGATTTACCTCCCACTTTTAGGTACCACCATTCTGGCTTACTGTAACTATTTAGATAATTAACTTCCTTAAGCAATTACAATTTTGTTTGCTTTTGTCATGGTTACTTATTTTAGTGAAGATTCAAAATATAAAGTCAAGGAAAAAAAAAAAAAACAGTGCTGGGCACGGTGGCGCACACCTTTAATTCCAGCACTCAGGAGGCAGAGGCAGGCGGATTTCTGAGTTCGAGGCCAGCCTGGTCTACAGAGGGAGTTCCAGGACAGCCAGGGCTACACAGAGAAACCCTGTCTCAAAAAACCAACCAACCAACCAACCAAACAAACAAACAAACAACAACAACAACAACAACAACAAATCACAGCATTACAAAGAAATTTTAAGCCAGCAATATTGCTACTCTGGCAAGAGATCACATCCAAAAACATCCTAGGTCTGTGTGATCTAATGCCCCTTGGCTGGAATACAGATACACCCTTAGTATACACTTTAATCCCAAACAATGAAGGTAAAGTTACTTTATTGTGAAGGAAGCAGTCACATATGAAAGTGACATCTAATTGAAGGGCAGGCGAACTGATGAAACAAAGGAAGTTTTGACAGAATGAGTCAGAGAGGATACTCCCACCTCTCAAAAGAAGAACACAAGCAGAAGCAACTTAAGAGAGCATGAGGGGTGGGGGAGCTAGTTTATATGGACAGTTTTACAGAGGCAGGTTATAGGTAAAGACAGAATAATCCAGAGAAGATGAAGGAGTCAGAAGATTAGCACAGATGCCAGAGTTAGTTTGAGGTCAAGCAGAGCAATTCAGCCAGAAGCTGAGAGAAGCTGATTTGAATCAGTCGGATTGGAGAGGATATTGGGCCAGAACAACTTAGTTGATTCAGTCAGCCAGTGTTCAGAAATGACTAGAAGGGGTGAAATTTTTTTCAGCAGTAAGTCTCTGAGATGATAATTAAATATGGCAAATGAAAGTTACTTTTATACACCAGAATTTGAATGTAAGTACAATCATGAGGTTTTAAATTTTTTCTTCAGAAATACTTTTACTTGCTACTTGATAGACTGCTGTGACGTAATCCCATAATGTCTTTCATTGTACATTGTTGCTGGACATTTTTTTCCCATTTCACCATGGGTGTAAAGAATGCAGTTAAACCATAATTTCTTTTGTTAAGCCTCAATTATTTCCTTAGGAGAGACTGAGAAATAAACATCTACTGGTTCATGTGTCCAATTATTGTTACTTATCACCTAATAGCCTTCCCACAAACTTTAGGCTCAGATAGTATAGAAAAATATTCATTTCAGCACAATCTCATTAGCTCCAAATTTTATTGTGGCATATATTTTCTAAGAAAAAATATGCTGGCATTGTTTTGCTTTGAATGTGAATAAGTAACATTATCACTTCTTGAATATTGGGAAAATGCTTCAGAAGAGTGGATTTTCTTTCTGTATTCTTTCCTTCCTTCCTTTTTATTACTTGCCTTCCTTTCTTCCATCCTTTTTATTTCCTTCCTTCCTTCCTTCCTTCCTTCCTTCCTTCCTTCCTTCCTTTCTTCCGTCTCTATTTTTGTCAAGGTCCCACTGTGCAGTTCAACATTGCTATAAACTACCTGTGTAGCTGTCTCAGACTTATCATGATCTTCCTGCCTTAGCTTTCTAATTAGTGGGAATACAGGCATACATTGCCAACCTCAGATCACATTCATTCATGTGCATTATAAACACATGGTGTCGTAAATATGTGTTAGAGAAAAAGGAAATGGAATCACAGAAGGCAAGGAGGAATGCTAGCGTTGTCAATAGTCTAAAAAAGTCACAGCATTTAAGTCTTATAGAAATCCCTTCCGTAATTACTCTTGACACTGACTTTGGACACTGTTTTGGCTTGGATGATTTCACAAGCAGAAGACCAAGAATTTAGCAGAATGAACACTGGTGATAAACCAACAAGTATTACTACCACTGTGTAACTCTGAGTTTTCATTTAAGAAGCCTGGAAGCCACAGATGCAGGGAATGTAACATTCTGGAAATCATAAGTCTGTTAGGTAGAAGAGTAAGCATTTTGCCTAAGAAAACTGTTCTTAAGACCCAAGTCAAGCCTTACCCTGCAAGCCTAGTGAAAGATGTTACTATGATGTTGTCAAAGTATTTAATATTTGATCTGTATGCCATATACTTTCTTATTTCCTCTGTGAATTGCTTATTACAGAGCTATCTTTCTAGCAACATGCAAATATGTGTGCAAAGAATTTTATCCATCTCATTTTGGTTTAGTTATCAGAGCACATAGCACCTGCTGAAGCTGGAGCCGATAGCCTCCAAAAGGCTTCTTTCATTCCATTCCCAGTTTGCACATCATCAGCACAATTCAGATGGAAATTCCACAGAGATGCGCTATTGCTAGTGGATTGGATGTCTCTGAAAAATCTGACCTCCCAAATTTGATTTATTTAGCATATTTGCATTTTAATAGTTTTCTCCCTGAAAGGATAATCGTCTCATCAAGATGGACTGCTACGGTTTTACTGAGTCATTCATATTCCTCAGCTCATTTATCTGTGTTTATTACTGTTCCGTACGACTATACTGCACAATATGCAAGCACACGTGGAAGGGTCCTATTCTCCTGAAACGAATACTTCAGCATTTTAAAAGATGGAGGGTTTGGGAATTTGATGACCTGAGAGATGTTCATTCTGTAGTTTTGACAGTCTGCTGAGTCAGGTTCTCAGTTTCAAAGTTAATAGCAGATAACATTTCTGTAGAGCCTTCTCATGACTCTTCTCATGTATATGCACTCATTTCATGACATGTCCAAATTCTTGAAATGGTTCAATAACCTTTTAAAAGCTACAAGTAAACCATTTAAAGAGACAGCTCCTCTCCTCCCTGTATCTGCCACCAGGTTACTAAGCTTGCTGTAAATACCAGATTGAGGTCTGGTGAGTGGGCATGGCTGGTGGCTTTAGTTTGATAGTGAACGACTATAGACTATTACCAGATTAAATTGTGTCATGTCATTTTTACTTTCCTCTACTCCATACCAAACACCATTTACTCTATTTTATTTATTTTCCTAAGTTATAACAAATGAGTTTATTCCTTCCATGTCATGTCTTGTAGAACACTGTATAATCTCCACAGGAATTGGTACACTTCCTTTACCACTAAAATAGTGTATGAACCCCTGTTGCCAGTTATCATGGAAGATGGATAGAGAGAATAAAACCCATCAACATCCTGCCTAATTCTTCAATAGGGTCTTCTTCTTAATATATTGCTGTGTAGCCTGAGAATCTGTCAGTATTCCTTATAATAAAACAGGTTCTAATAAATTAGAGAATACTGTTATATGTCAGTCCCCATTATTGCTTAGCACCATCTTCCAAGCATCTATACATCAGAATGTGGATGGGCCTGTAAACAAAAAAATACCTGATCTACAGAAGGCATCACCTTCTGTGTAAGATTAAAACTATAAAACATATTACATAACTCTTATTAGGATGCTGATAGAATCTATAATATTTTTTTATGATGAAGGTATTCGTGTGGTTTCTTTTTGCAATGCTTTTACTGCTTTTTGAGCATTTCTTTTCTTTTTTTTTTTTTTGGTTTTTTTCCCAACTTTTATTAGATATTTTCTTCATTTACATTTCAAGTGTTATCAAGAAAGTTCCCTATACCCTCCCCCCTCCCTGCCCTGCTCCCCTACCCACCCGCTCCCACATCTTTGCCCTGGCATTCCCCTGTACTGGGGCATATAAAGTCTGCATGACCAAGAGGCCTCTCTTCCCAATGATGGCCAACTAGGCCATCTTCTTCTATATATGCAGCTAGAGACATGAGCTCAGGGGGTACTAGTTAGTTCATGGTTATTCTTCCACCTATAGGGTTGAAGACCCCTTCAGCTCCTTGGGTACTTTCTCTAGCTTCTTCCTTGGGAACCCTGTGTTCCATCTAATAGCTGACTGTGAGCTTCTTACAGTGTATATTGAATGCATTGACTCCCCGGCCCCTCCCCTTACCCACCCTCATACTTCTTCCCATCCATCTTTGAGATTGATGCATGTTTTCATCTTCTTTCTGCCCATTGAATCCCAGTGTATGTTGACCAACTAGTCTTGGGAGTATAATTGCCCTGTTGTGTTCAGCCTATCAGACATCTTATTAGTAAGGAAAACTGACTCTCCCTTTCCCAAAAGCTAACAGATGCCAATAATTTCTCAGCTAGTAGTGAGATTTCCTGCCCACCTTCATCCTCCTATCCTAGGATTTTTTCTGGCTGGATTTGCACAGGTCTTGTGCATGCTGTTACAATTATTGTAAATTCACATGTGCCTTAGCCATTTGTAGCTGTAAAGTCTTATTTATTGTTGATGTCATAAACTATTTCAGACTCTTAGATTTTTATGCACCACCTTCTACAAAGATCCCTGAGCCTTGGGGGAGGAGATATCTTCTATAGTCTTTTCTATGTCTTGCTTTCTTTTGATGAGTAGATGTGTGGATGGTAAGGCAAGCATGGCTCAGATTATTATTACAATATTCAGGTCACAAATTTCTATCCTCTCAATCAGCATTCCTTGTGATAATTCTTTATGTTCATACCACAGGCCTATGCAAGCCCTAACAAGCCCTGATCTATTTGCCAATGCCACGGCTCTGTCTTTTCAAAATTGACACAATTGAGTCCTACTATTAAAATGGGTTTCCTTTACCAAACAAAAATGCCTTTGAAAGATGATGTGTTGGGTTTACTTGTTTTTAATATTGTATATGTTGTCTAATATGCCAATGCAACAGTTTGTGTAATCAAAAAAATTCACTTAATCCACACAGCATTTGCAGAACTGGTATATTATATCACAATGTGTTTTGACTATATTAGAAATAGCTAGCTCATGGGTCAAACATCTATTTGGTTTGTCATTAATGTGGGTAAGTTGGCAAGCTTCTGAAAAAGAAATGGAAGATAGTGACCTTTATTTCATAGAATTTTATGAGGAATCATGTAGCATTAATACATTAAGTGTCTAAATTTGGTAAATAGTCAAATGTGTCTCTTTGACTTTCTTTTTTTTCCAATTTTTTATTAGATATTTTCTTAATTTACATTTCAAATGCTATTCTGAAAGTCCCCTTCCCCCTCCCCCCTCCCTGCTCCCCTGTCTACCCACTCCCACTTCTTGGCCCTGGCTTTCCCCTGTATTGGTTATCAGCAAATAAATAGCATAGTACACAGTTTTAGAGAATACTTATCCTACTGAATATCCTTCTTTGAGTGTAAAAATGCATAGTACTTATTTTTGTTAGCAGATGGAAGATAATCTGTTGTACTGTACCTGATATGGATCTTTGCATAGTATTTTAAATTCTTAAAGGATATGATTTTTTTTAAATACAAACCACTAGTTTGTGCATTTCCTAACACAAGATTATGTAAGTCAGTGGGTCAGTAGGGTAGAGAGTGTAATAAGAATTTTAAAAACTCTCTGAGCAGAGATGGGGTCTCCATGCCATGTGATGATGGTATAAGAGGTTCATGAATTCTCTGGTGGTCCTCATCAGGCAGTCATCTCCAGCTGGAGTGAAGGAGGCACAACTTTAATTCAAAGGAGGCTTTGGCTGGTCCCGACAGCATTAGGAAATCCCTGAGATACTACCTTCTTCTGACCACCCTTATCTCCTCTCACACTAGACTCCCTTACCTGCCAGTAATTGATTTGTTGCAATTTCCGAGTGTAGCCAGTGATTTCCTTATCAGGATTAATAAGAATAGGCAATTACATTTCTAACTCCAAGATTAAGAAATACATACGTTTGCTTATCCCCAATACTCCATATTTTATTCATGTTTTATTCCTAGCTACATGAGGAGAGAGACCATACTTCGGATGCCAGTGTTTGTAGTATGACAATCTTATTGAGGTGGCTGTAGTGAGGCGGTGCTGTCGAGGAAATGTTAAAATATGCGCCATTGATTCAGCTTTAACTTAGGCTTCCTGACATTTGCAATGAGGTCATAAAGATTAACTTGTTCCCTAACTTAACTTTAAAGAGCTCAGCCATATAATCCATTAGATTGGGATGCTTAGACATCATTAAAAATGAGTATTTGTAATTTATCATTCCCAAGTGTTATAACTTATCCGATCATCAACTAGATCTCTCAGCAAAAAGGAAACTCAGTGGTGACCTTGAAGAGGTTGAGCCATTTTTATGTTTCCAGCAAGCAGTTGCTTTCACCACTAAAAATGAAGCTTCTCTATAGCACACCTTGATAATTTCTATCTATATCTATATCATCTATATAAATATCTATGTATCTATATATCTATATAACTATATATCTATATATCTATGTATCTATATATATCTATATATCCATATATCTATATATCTATGTATGATATATAAATATCTATATTTATATATGATACTTATATATCATATATAGAGATAGATAGGTAGATAGATAGATAGATAGATAGATAGATAGATAGATAGATAGATAGATAGATAGATAGATATGGAATGTCAATAGGAGCTGTGATGGACTGAAATGTATCCCCTTGCCCCTCAAATCCATGTCAAAATACTGACCCAACACAGTTATATTTAGAGACCGGATCTTTGGGGGAACCACTGAGGATGAACGAAGAAGTAGATATGAGGCTCTAATCAGATAAAGATGGTGTTCAGTAAGAAGCAGGAGTTTCAAGGTCATCTGAGGACACATAGAGAAATGTACATGTCCTGTCATATATGTACATATATGTACAGGCCACTGTGAGGGGCTTTCACTAGAAGCCACTTCCCTTGGCACCTGGTCTTGAACTTTCCATATTCATTACTGTGAGGAAAGAGATTTCAATCCTTAAGCTACAGTCTGTGGTTTTTGTTTTGTTTTGTTTTTGGAAGCCTGCACAGGGTGTCTTAGGTTCTCTTTGTTTTACACCTATGGTCTTGTCCCCAGGCCCACCAAACACCAAGGTAAAAGTTCAGTGTCATTCAGGGTGCCTGGCCTTGTTACTTTTACTGCATTAGGCTACAGGTAGACCGTGTTCAAAAGTCTGAAGATTCAAGCTATAAAATAAGGTCTTGGCGAGTGACAGCCTCATGGATGCTGCTCATTCTGTCCCAAATGTACTGCAGCAGTGCCAAAAATCAGATATTTGTTTCTTTGAGGTTAAGAAGCCAAATGTGAATATCCTACTACACTTCTGAGGAAGGTTTGACTAGGCTACTCCCCTGTCTCTTTGGACCCAAACCATAGATCAACAGGCTCATTCTGCAAATGAAACCTTGCTGTAAGTGTCATTGTCCTTAACCTTTATATTGATATGAATCTGATGAACATCAGAGTACTGCAGAACAACATATGGTCTGAGACTCACATAGCCTAGATTTGCAACCTGCCTGGAATCTGGTTTCATCCAGTCATTTAGATAGGTTTCAGGATAAGAAATATCCTGAAATATCACAGTCTGCTAAAATAAGAATTATACACATGTTGTTAAAATAATTAAGCTGATTGATTATGACAAACCATAATGTCTCAGTGGGGAAAAAACTGAAGTAAAATGGATTGGGGGACCAGGAAGAGTGAGTTTCTCTTCTTTGCCTCATAGACAGGTGACCTCAACAGGTAAACACTTGGGACTGGGCTTCTTTTGGTAAGTTTAATTGGATTCAAATAGACTATCAGCCTCAAGTAGATGGATTCAACTAGGAGATCTCTGTGGTTTACTGTCTTTTAGAATGGTCCTGGACTTAGGGAAAATAGGCTTCCTGCATGATCTCACTATTTTGTCAGCATCAACATCACGTGAGGAATGCAAAGATAAGAAAGTTATCACTAGTTTTGAAGAGCCTTTCCATGGAATTTAAGTGAATTTCTAGAGTTCCATTTCAGTGAATTTATTTCTCTGCTTGTTTGAGATACCCATTAAACTTGAGTGGGTTATTAACTTACTCAGAAAAATAATGGATGGTTCAGAGGTGGGGATGAGCAGAAGAGATTGCCTAGTGAGTAAGAGTGCTTGGTGTACAAGCCTGAGGACTTGAGTTCAAATCCCAAGCTTCAACATTATAAAAAGTCAGTCTTGGCTACACATGCCTATAAGACCAGCATTAGGAGACAGGGACTAGTAGACTCCAGGAGCTCACTGGCCAGCAAATCTGCAGGCTTAGTGAGAGACTCCACCTCAAGGGAATAAAGTGGAGGCACATGGAATAAAGTACTTAACTTCTTCCCTCACATGCATACATATGCATACCACACACACACACACACACACACACACACACACACACACACACACACTATTTCATCTTCCTCCTACTTTCTCCAAGAATTTGCAATGATGCACAAAATAAATTTTTGTTAAGGAAATCAAATATAAATACTTTAATTGGTAAATCAGAAGATAAAAAATAGTTGAAAAGTTTATCCTTTAGGACACATGTATTTATTATATACTGCATCACTGTAAACAAAGTAGCTTTAAGAGAAAGTTGGATGAAGAGCTTGTGAGAGAAATATAATTCTTCTGCTTGCTTTTCTGGATTTCATTTTATGATTAAATCAATGGTGCCAATTATATTTCACTGTCCTGCCCCACCAGTATTACAGTCAGTGTTTTAGTGTGTAATGGCATCTTCAATATAATGCAGTGGATGAGAATAAAATATTTTAGTTTGTTTTTTTCTCACTGATAATTTCTGTACTGATATCCAATAAAAATAGAACACTGAATCATAAAATCTTAATTAACTTCATAAACTAAGGTATCCTGAGGGAACTTTGGCTTTTATTGGTAGAAAACTTGCACATATTTTGTTAGAACTCTAAATACTCACCAAACTGTGCATTTTTGCTTTGATGTTATGGCAAAGCAAGACAGGTTTGAAGCTCAGGTCTTACTGTGTGCTACTATAGTAGTTTGAGGAATAACAGTTTTCTTTTTTTAATGTGTGTGCATATATGGTGTGTGGGTTGTGTATGTGCAAGAGAGTGTGCATGGTATGTGTGTATGTGTAGTATGTGGTATGTATGTGAGTCTCTGTGTGGTGTATGCATGTATGTATACATGCATGCATTATATGTATATGATATGTAATGTGTGTGTCTATGCGTGGTATGTGGTATGTATGTGTATTGTGTCTGTATGCATGTATGTATGTGGATTGTGTGTATTGTGTGTTTTGGGGAGAGTGGGAGACTGTATGCATATGACAGTAAGCATATTTCAAGTTTAGTTTTCTTTTTTCATTGCATTTTTGGGGCAGCGTCTCTTGTTTCTGCCACACTGCATTCCAAGATGGCTGACTGGGGATTCTCCAGACTGCCTCCTGTCTATATGCAGAATTTCTGGACTTACAGAGGTGTGGCACTGAAGTTAGCACATTTTTAAAGATAGATTCCAGGAATTGAACAAATATTGCCAGATTTGTGAGCAAGTGATTTCACCCACTGAGCTATCCTGCCAGCTCAGGACACAGATTTTGTTAGAGCTTATAATAAAAAATAAAAATCAATCAATCAATCAATCAATCAATTTTTTTTAAATGCTGGATAATTTGTTTAAAAACTAACACACAAACAAAACCCAACAACAACTGGAGGGAGGTTTCTTCAAATACCTTGCTTTTTTTCTTTTTCTTTCTCTTTTTTCTTTCTTTTCCTTTTCTTTTTCTTTTTCCTTTTCTTTTTCCTTTTTCTTTTTCTTGTTCTTTTTCTTTTTCTTCTTTTTCTTCTTCTTTTTCTTTTTCTTCTTCTTCTTTTTCTTTTTCTCTGTGATAATACCTACTGATAACTACTTCCTAGAGAGCCAAAAAAAATAGTCTCCTCAAGGACCATTAATTCTGCCAACTCCCTCCAGTTTCCTGAAGTAAGAAGACAGAGCCACTCTTAGCTTGCCTCTCTTCTGAAATATGATGTGCAAAATATTAGCACTAAGACTACTCTCCCTATGTGAGGCTCCAGAGAGGCCAGAGTCTAGTTCTAAACAAGTCAGAGCTTTAACTTGTCAGGGTTATAAACCTTGATAATTCCAAATTTCAAAAATCCCAGTAGTTGCTATGGTCCAGATATGGAAGAAGGAATCATTCTGAATGTCTACCATCTGCTATGTTCCCATGTCAATCATTTTCCCAGCACATATAATGACACGCAAAGGAGTGCCAATTAGCATTCACATCTTCACTTTTGAGCATAGACATGCAAATATCACCAGCTCAATTTGACCCACACCCTTGGCTTCACTGCTAAAGAAGCCGGTTTCTCCAAGTATTTGAAGGATTTGTGATTTAGCTTGGGGTGGTCTTCATTGATCACAGCACATGTAATGACTTTCAGGTATTCTCTAGGAGCATGAAGCACAGACAGCTCAGCAGGGCTTTAGGCTGGCATTTGCCCAAACGGATCAATGAAGATTTTTGCTTGTGTCAGTATGGCTGGATTATATTGGTGTGGTAAAGAATAAAAGTTGTAGTGCTAACCTCTGATTGTCATGAATGGCTTTGGCTCTGTATTATATTTACGCGAAGAAGGCAGGGTTGTCGACAATTTTGGAAGCTGTAGAAACTGTGACACTGAAATGACATGGCCAGGACCCTGTACTCATGACTTCACAGAGAAAAGATGCTAATGCAGAAGGGCAGCATTCCTGATCCTGGGGCTAAAGTGTTGACACTTCAAGTTGTCACATCCTTATGTCCATCTTCTTCAAGCTGTTTTAAGCTATTCTCAGGGAATCTGAATACCTTGAAGTGTCCCCTGGGATCTTAGATCATTGGATTTATACCAAATATAACAAAGTGTATCTTAATGCTTTAAAACATACAGTAAATAATCTAACACTTAAGGCCTCGGAAAAGGAGCACCCAAAATCATTCTGAGTAATTGTGAGTTGAAATCAGAGATGGAAAAACACCTAGAACTGACTTAGATGAGGCCATCTGTACAACTGATTGTGTGTATTTTCTAATTCAGAATTTCCCAAGGCATTAATATTTATGAAGCATTTTGTAAATATAAGCCCTTCAACATCTGTGCAGTTACAATTTGTAAGCTGAATTTTACAGAAGAGCAAATGGACTCAGAGAAGCTCAGTCATTTTCAGGGATACACAGTGAATATGACCAGCATGTCTCAGTTTCCATTTGCCAACTTAATAATTTGAATTTCCATAACACAGAAGGATTCAGTTTAGGGCATATTAACTATTTCTACTCTTACCCAGCAGTCACATTTTATAAACTATTTTGCCTCTTTTGGACAAGTCTATTAATTTCATATATGCACTGTCAGGGAAAAGGTAGTTTCAGCAAAGAAGTATATGGTTTGCTTATGCTAACCATGTTGAAAGTAAAGATTTGAGATACTGAGAATGCAGAAAAATCGAATAATTATAATACAGTCACAGTGTAAGGCACCTTAACAACACCTTGGCAGCCTCAGTTGGAAACAAGCAACTATTTGTCAAGTCAGAAGCATCTGCCCTTTGAGATAAAGATTGTGTTGCAGTTAGAACATCAAAGAAGACACACACATCATCATTCTAGCATCTTCTCTTGAGAAAGCAGCTATCTCCCTGACAAGCACCGGACCTCCTTCTGTGAGGATGCAGTCTTCTGTGACGTTGGTCATGAGAAGTCAAGGATGTAATTGCAAATACTCAGACTTTTTTGATGTGTCTTTCATGATGTCATGATTTGGGTTTATAGTGCACTTATTTTTAAAATATATTTATTTATTTGTATATTTATTTACATCCCAAATGCTGTCCCCTTACAGTTCCCCTCCACAAGGGACCCCTAGATATTCTCCCACCCTGATGCATCAAGTGTCTGTAGGATTAGGCACATCTGCTCCCACTGAGGCAGCTCTGTTGGAAAGTGGGTTCCACAGTCAGGCTACAGTTTGAGCGGCAGCTCCTGCTCCAGTTGTTGGGGGAGGAGTGCTCATGGAGCTGCATATCTACATGTGTGCATGGGTGTCCCTTCAGCCTGTGAATGCTATAGAGCATTTTTAAGGACCAAATTTTCTGGACAGTTCCTTATTCCATTCCTCCTCCCCTGTCTCCAAGAGGTTGTCCCCACCCCCACCTCCCCAACACCACCAGACCTCCCCACTCCCAGGGGCCTCAAGTCTCTGGGGGGTTAGGTGCATCTTTTCTCACTGAAGCCAGGCCAGCAGTCCTGTGCTGTGTATGTGTCTAGAGCCTCCTATCAGCTAGTGTGTGCTGCCTGGTTGTTGGCTCAATGTCTGAGAGATCTCAGGGGTCTCAGGGATCTAGTTGGGACTTCTGGTCTTCCTATGGGCTTGCCCTTTTTCTCAGCTTCTTCCAGTCTTTCCCTAATTTCACCACAGGGGTCCCAGACTTCTGTTCATTGGTTATTCTGACTAACCTTTGGTCTGGGCCACTTGGACAACAGCCATGCTAGACTCCTTTTCTTATTCTATTTCTGCTCTAGTCTCAAGAGAGTTTCCATCAATTTATATGCTAATATTTAAGATTCTTCATTAGAGTGAAGTCATCTCCCTTTTCAGTCCTGAATCTCCTCAAACACCACTCTCTCAAGCCTGGCAATATAAATATGGGTTTCTGTTGTTTAAAGGAGGAACACTTTATTTTCAAGAGTGGTCCTTACTTAGCTTCATGTGAAACCTCTGTATTCTCCATAGTCCCCAAACCCTGCTATGTATGGAAGGTAAAGTTATTTCCTGGGTTTTCTGTTTATTTGTGGTTTTCTTTCTACACACGATTCTAAAATCTCAGGAAATATCTGGATTTTCATGTTAGTTGCTGAAAATACATAGAAATAAAGATTTTCTATTCCATATTTACATATCTTCTTTGGAAGACAGGCAATCCTCAATCCCCTCCCCCATTGTGGCCCCTTTACTCCAGTAAATTGAATTCATAACTACACAGGATCCCCAAAATAAAATCTCACGGTTAATTCAGCTCTAACACTTGTCCCTTAGAAGACTGTTTCAGAAACAGAGAGCCTAGTTGCTAACAATCTTAAAGGAGCTGGGATTGGATATTCTGTATCTTTCCAGAGAGTACCTTGGGTTTTCAAAGTTCAACAGGGAGAATCCATTCATTCCCCTTTCAATTGACACATAACTCACAAATACCCAGTCCTTGCCGCCGGCCCATGCCTATTCTCTTTGTTACTCTACTTAGTCTTAGGTCCTGAAGTCTTACATCCTGAACCTTTTGAATGGCCGCATTTTCATACAATGGTAGTTCACTCACGTACATTAATTACTTCCACGGGCCAAAATTGCCTGCCACACACATCACTAAGAGTGATCTATCAAGCGTGCTCTGAAATAATTAGTTGTTAAATGATATTTGTGATTACATGGCGGTCCATCTCACACCTATTTAAATATTCAAGAAATTCAGTTTTGTTACCATCCCATCCTCAAAATCAGTGATTTGCCTAATTAAAACTGCTGTTTGGGGCTTATGTTGTATTTTCTTATCGATAAAGGCCCACCTCCAAAAAGCCACCACGTTACAGCCTTTTAGATGTGTGAACACCCCAAAATCTGGTAATTCCAGATTCTAAGGAAAAGAGCAGAGCTCTTACGGTTATTTTTCTCTCCTTATCTTCTGCCCATGCTTTCTCCTCTGCCTGGTGGATTGGTTGGTGTGAACAGGGTCAAAGTAACTTGAAGATATTGCTTGGGTGCAGAGCTTTCGAGTCATTGCAGGATGGGCTCTGCATACATATAGCTCCTAAGCTACTTAAATATCCACGCACACGCGTGGATACCTACGTAAGACTGCATTGTGTATGCTTGTGCTGTGACTCTGTGTGGGTCTTCTGACCTCGGAGGAATCCCTGCAATTCCCTGAACTCTGGAAATAGCAAGATGAGGCACATAGTTCTTTCCCTGTCCTTGGTGACTGGTACCCCTGGGTCCCAAGAATCTGCAATGCCTCATTTCCCAAGCAGCTAATCAGAGGAGACCGGGAAGATGAGAAAGGCTGTACGTGGAACCAACCAGGAAAGAGCCGGTTTGCCCAAGATGATGCCTCCGAAGCTAGGAACCTTGAATCTGTTGGTTTATTTACAAAGCCTTGGGAAACTGGAAGGGAGGCAAAGCCACCCAGAATCTAAAATCCTCTGAGATAATTTCTGTCATCGACTTGGAAGCCACACTGCTCTGGCTGCTGTCCAGCGCTGGGGGGCGGGGGGGGGTCACAGAGTCCAGGCAGTGCTGTAAGCACAGAGGCTGCAATTCGGCGGCGCCACCCGGACACTTTGCGCTCCGGTGGGCTTTGCGCTCTGAAGATGTGTCCCCGCACCATCTTCCCAGGCGCTGTGCGGGAGGTCTCAAACAGCCCAGCTGGTGCCTCGAAAGGGAGTTTCTAGAAGCTCCATCTCTGCTGCCTCCCCTCCCCTTCAGATTTGGAATTTTACCCTCTCCAGGCAGCTGCTGCAGCTATACAGCATCCGCCCGCCCTCCGAGGGGACGAGGTGCCACCGACGCCGCTTGCCTCGGGCCGGTCCGAGGGCTTGACCACAGTGCTGCGGTGTCGCGGATGCTCCGGAGCCGGGGCTGGGGACTCCCCGCCCTTGCGCGCGACCCCGCGGCCCGACAGGCGGCGCTTGCGGCGGGCAGGGGGCGGGCAGGGCAGATGGGACTCGTCCGGGGGTAGCCACCTCCTCTGCATCCTGCCCGCGCATCCCGGAGCCCAGTCGCGTCCTCCGCCTCTGCCTCGGCGGCTGCCAGCCTCCGCCTCGCGCCACCTCGGCCTGCCGCCGCCCCCGCCGCCGCGCCCCCGGTGGCTGTGCCTCGGCGGAGCCCGGAGGGGGCCTGTGGCGCGTCGGCCGCCCGCTCGGCTCCGCTTGGCCGGGAGGCGTGCATGCCCCTGCTGCCCGCGGCGCTCATCAGCAGCATGCTCTATTTCCAGATGGTGATCATGGCAGGGACGGTGATGCTGGCTTACTACTTCGAATATACCGACACGTTCACTGTGAACGTGCAGGGATTCTTCTGCCACGACAGCGCCTACCGTAAGCCCTACCCGGGCCCAGAGGACAGCAGCGCGGTGCCCCCGGTGCTCCTCTACTCCCTGGCCGCTGGCGTCCCTGTGCTCGTGGTAAGCTCCGGGCTGCTAGCCCTCTCTTGCCTTCTGCAGGTTGAGAGTCAGCCAGGAGGACCAGGGAACACCAGCCTTCACCATCTAAGTTCCTCTAACTTGGTGGCAGCCCTCTTCCCCCAGAGGACTTTCTTCTGGGGAGCATGGGGGTGGGTGAGAAGAAAGCACCCCTGTCTCTCCAAACCACCCCTGCACCCTCTATTTGAGCCTGCAGGGTTGGGTGGCTCAAAGACAGGGAATAGACCTGCAGAAGGTGTTGGGTGGGTGGCAGGGATAGGAAGGGGGTGAGCCTCTGAAACAAATAGATTCGGTCCCTTCTGTGGTCCTGTCTAACTGGTCTTGGTCCTGAATTTTGGTAGGAAGGGAAGCAGCAGCTTGGGGTGGGGTAAAGGAATCAGAAGCTGAGATGGGGAAGTGACCCCAGTCAGCTGAGGCTGGGGCACAGGCGCCTGTTTTTATCTGCCTCCTTTCCCTCCTGATGAAAAGACTCGGATGCATTAAGCTGGAGATCAGCTCACAAGTATCTAAAAATGTCTTTGGGCATCTGTAAATGAAGAGGCCTCAGCAACGGGACTTTGCTGGAAAGCAGGAGCTGAGGAACCTGTTTCACAAGAGCACTTTAGATTTATTTAAAGGCTACCCTCGCCTAGAACTACACTAGCACTAGCACATCCTTCTCTCTTCCGGGCTGGATTTAAAGTTTCTCTCCTCCCCCCTCTCTGTCTGTCTTTTTGCCTCTGCCTCTGTCTCTCCCTCTCTCCTTTCCTAGTGTGTGTGTGTGTGTGTGTGTGTGTGTGTGTGTGTGTGTGTGTGTGGTGAGAGAGAGAGACAGAGACAAAGAGAGAGACAGAGAGAGGGAGAGGCAGAGGAAGAGACAGACATGACAAGACTGTGTAAGACTATATAGAATGCTCTCACACACAGGGAATGTAACTCTTGAGCTAATAATTACATCACAATATACATCAATATACATATATATGAACACAATCCATTTTTTTTTTTTTTTTGGTGGCAGTTGAGTGATGTTTCTTTGGAGACCAACCTCACTACGGTTCCTTTACATTGACAAAATATCTGAGGTTCCCTTCCCATGATGCTCCATCTTCTTTCTTCCTCCCCTCTCTCCCTCTTCCCTGCAGAAGCAATAGGAAATGAAGTTAGAGAATGCAAGGGAAGGCAAGGGAACTTGGGCTTTTATTTTCCATAGCTGAACTGCAGAATCCTGATAAGTGGATCTGCTTCACTCATTTTTAAAAGTCTTCCCTCTCCTCTTCAGGGAAGTGATTTAAGAAATTTCAAAATGTAAAGTTCTTATCACAAAACTGGAATAGTATAAGCAAAGCAAGCAAGTTCTTGGGAGCTTCTAAGTAACGCTGTTTCTCATACAGGGATGATTTCAACCTCAGCTTGAGGGCAATGGATGGGGGTGTGTTAAGACTTCCTTGTCCTCAAAAGCCATTACTTTGTTATTGTTTTTGACACTGGATTTGCTAAAATGTGTCAGAAATCCTCAATGCAGTTTTAAGCTCCAGTTCTCTCCCTCCCAGTTTGAAAAGTTGCCAGAGGAAAAGCTGGCCTAGTTTCTGGGGACTTTTGCCTCTGCGGCTTCTGTGTTTTCAGGCACATGCTTTCTAGGAGACTAAATAGCTCAGAGATTTAAAAAAAAAATTAAAGGAAAATGCCTATTTCTTTGGGGTCATTGATTTATTTGCAACCACAATCAGTAATGTCTGTGACTTTTATTTCAGTAATGCCCGTTCGGTGTCTTCAGTGAGATAGCACTTGTGAGTCTCGAACCAACTATCCTTGGTGGCAGGTGCCAGTTTAGAGCTGAGGGCACATTGGTCCAAGATTTTGGTGACTCCTCACTTAGAGGAGGCCTAGGGAGAACCTAGAAGGGGAAGGGAGCTAATCAATGACGAGAACTGAGCTATTCCAGTCATGTGCATTGAAGGAACAGCCTTCCAAGAGATCTTACCTCTCCTTACAGTAGAGGAAATGTGTCATGACATCATGAAATGACAGCAAAAGGTAGATCTACCTGGTGTTGATATATCCAATGGCCAAGTGCCATTCTCCTGCTACTACCAAAGAATATCCCTGAAAAATGGGAGCTGCCTATTGGGCCAGGAATGCAGAGACAGAAAACACAGAAATTTGTGAAAGGGGGGCTCCAACTTGGCTTTCTTCTTTTTGACCATTAGTTCTCAGATATGAATGAAAAGATTTAAGACTCAATGTGAAGAGAAGGAAGTGTTGAGTTTTGGTTAACTGGACTCTGTTTCATTTTCTGCTCACAGGAACAGTGCATTCTGTTAGTACATGATAAGCCAAAACAGCAGTGGCAGCTGTTTTTTTCTCCATTCTTGTCAAGAACATGGCCTTAAGCATAGCATACCCTTTTCTCTGGAGAATAGCAACAACACCAGCAATAACCAACCAATGGGGAGTTAGTACTTTATTTTTGGATTCTTGAATATATTCTCTACACACCAGTGCGGGAACCCACTAATGTTTGCTTCATCTTTGAGATCCACCCATATTGTTTTCATAAAATATTTTGTTTTTATTTTATTATTTTCTTTCTATGGGTCTTTAGCCTGCATGTATGCCTGTATACCACATACATGCCTGGTGTCCAAAGAGACAAGAAAAAGGTATTGGACCTCTGGGTCTGGAGTTACAAAAAATAATGAGCTGCCATGAGGGTGCTGAGAATTGAATCGAGGTCCTCTTGAAGAACAGACAATGCTCTTAACCACAGAGTCATCTCTCCAGCCCTTTCATGAAAACATTTTGAGAAGCAGGTACGGAGCTCAAGGACCAAAGTTAAAAGGTAGCCCCAATGCCCTAATGATTTTAACCCGAGTCTATCAAACTTCTAAGTCTATACTCTTTCCGTTAAAATACATAAATTCAATTTGCTCATCATTATTCTAATTAAGTGTTTCAAACCTTTCCCTTTACACACACACACACACACACACACACACACACACACACACACACATATGTATATTATATTAAATATATTTTGACTCGTAAGGTTCATCTTTATTTACTTGTTTACTAATTTTTTTATGTATGTTCCTAACCTGAAAAGTAATGTTGAGAAGTTGGTCTCCTCAATATTTCAACCTGTGGATTACTTTTTATTTGTCCAAAATTTAAAGGCTTGTGTCTCTTGGATTGCATTATATTTATTTATTTGCCTATTTATTTATGAGCATTAAGGTATACTCTTTCTGTATATAGCAAGTAGCCTGAGACTTGTGATACTTAAATCTTGAGATTCCAGGCACACGACTTTACCTGGATGAACTTTAGGACTGGAAACTCCATTTGCTGTGAAACCTTGAACAATTTGTTTACATTTATTCATTCTCAATTTTTCCAGTCACAGAATTTTGCATATTAAATCATTTATAATATACAAATATCCACACTTTCTCACACCTCAGTGATATGTATGTTGTATTTTTGTGGTACTGGGGATTGAACTCAGGGACTGATGTTATTAGCCCATCATTATTATAGTAAAATACTGATCAGGAAATGTTTCCTGAATTCCCTGTATTCTAAATATTTGTCTCTTTGGGTAGCTACTACACAGAGTAGTTACTCTAAGGGTAATTTCAGACATGAACTACAGTTGCTCATTTAAGTAGTTTACAGTTTAGTTTGAGAAATTTAAAACACACTCATAATCACAATAACTGTGAAAAGGTATATGCTTGGCTGGGTGTGGTGGTGGATACCTGTAGTAGTAGCACTCATCGACTGAGGCAGGAGGATTATTAATGACAGGTTAATCTGAACTACATAGTGATTTGAAGATTAGTCCTGGGCACACCATAAGATCCTGTATCCACAAAACAAAAACTAACAAAACACAGTTTAGTTCCTGTCACTGAAAAAAAAAGGAAAGGAAATGGATTAATATATAGACAATAAAGAAATGTTCCACCTGACCTCTGGTGAAAGAGAGAAGGACAAGATCACTTTCTTTTGGGGGTCTGAAGGAAGACTTCATGAAATGCTTTATTTATTTAATTAATTGTTGACAGTGCAGACACCAGGAGCTTGTGTGAATACTAGGAGAGTGCTGTGTTACTGAGCTACATCGCCAGCCCTGAGGAGGTGTCCGGAAGGAGGGGTTGAAATTAATAGAGGAGTTAAAAAATTCTCAGGAGCAGTTTTGTGGGCAAACCCATGAACTCAGAGAATGTAGAACATCCTTTTCAAACAACTATTGATCTTCCTTATTTGTGAGAGTGGTGTTTGTTGGCGGAAATGGGGTACATGGTTGAAGACAAAGGCTGAAGTCATATGGGTTTCACCTAATATAACAGCAGTGGATTAGGGACATAGTCTGATGGGTGGAATTTCAGAACATGTCAGGGCAGAGAGGTGAACACCGAGAATTTTTCTATTACCAAAATAGGTACTAAAGATCATTTTAGCCTCCATGGCTGGATCATGTGATATTATTTCGATAGTCCTTCCTTCCTTCCTTCCTTCCTTCCTTCCTTCCTTCCTTCCTTCCTTCCTTCCTTCCTTCCTTCCTNAAAAAAAAATTAGATATTTTCTTTTTTGCATTTCAAATGTTATCTCCTTTCCTGGTTTCCCCCTGAAAACCCCTATTACCCCTCCCCCTGCTCACCAATCCACCCACTCCCAATTCCCTGTCCTGGCATTCCCATACACTGGGGCATGGAGCCTTCACAAGACCAAGGGCCTCTCCTCCCATTGATATCCAACAAGGCCATCCTCTGCTACATACGTGGCTGGAGCCATGAGTCCCCTCAGTGTGTACTCTTTGGTTGGTGGTTTAGTCCCTGGGAGATCTGGGGGTACTGGTTCATTCTTATTGTTGTTCCTCCTATGGGACTTCAAACCCCTTCAGCTCCTTGGGTCCTTTCTCTAAGTCTTCCATTGGGGACCCCATGATCAGTACAATGGTTTGCTTTGAGCATCCACCTCTGTATTTGTTAGGCACTGGCAGAGGCTCAATAGTACCTTGAATAAAAACAACACAACTTTGTTTTCTTGTTTTTTTTTTTCACAAAGATGATATGGCTTATAGATGCTTTGAAAATGGTGCTGAATAGATTGACCCATATAGCATTTCTTAAAGTATACTTTCACCTAATATGAATATAAGCTTAATAAGTGACCTTGGTTTTCACTAATTAAAAGAACTGGTGGTTAGAATGGCCCTTGCTCCTCAAATTTTGACTTACTGACTACCAAGATGTATCCTTCTTTAGATTTATGTGCAACATATTTGCCTTAGCCAGTGTGGCCACAGGGGCAGGGCTGGTTTGAAGGTTGAGATATACACAGATAATGTTTTAGAATTCTATTTCCAGGAAGGTACCACTAGCATGTGAGACTTGGAATTGAGGAATATGCCCACAGCTCCATTCCAAGTGCAGTGGAGGCAGATGATGACAGACAATAATTTTCTACTCAGGGTTCTTCCTTTTAGAAAGCCTTGCCTTGGAAATCCACATCTGTGCTGTGCCACAAAAGGTCATTAGATGAGTCTGTACTCTTAGTGTGGCTTCTCTTACTAATTAGCCAGCTGCTTAGACCAAAATTTCTTATTCCATAAACCAGAGATTTTAAAAAAATAACCTCATAATTTCCAGTGGGACAGGGTGGCTTGTGCTGTTAGCCCCCCAAAAGCAGGCAGATCTCTGTGAGTTCTAGGGCAGCCTGTTCTACATAGGGAGTGGGAGGCCAGTCCAGGATACCTAGTGAGATCTTATTTGAACTAAAATAGAAAACAACAACAACAACAACAACAACAAAGAAACAAACAAAACCCAAATAACCCAAAAAGCCCCAAATCACATTTAAGTCCTGGAGAGCTTATACTTGCAGAAGTTCAGATTCTTGCTTGGGTTGAAGTCTAGTTAGCCATTTTACAGTGGTAGGAACTTAGGTCTGTGTGTCCCTATGTCTGTGTTTCTTCCATGATAAAATGGAGGTGATGGGAGAATTGGCTTTGTGGGGTTATTGTGGCTGTAAAATCAAACATGCATATGTATTAGAGTAGGGTCCCTCTACACTTCAGGTGTTGCTTTATTCATGCCCTCGCCAGTCACATGTCCTGTCCTTAGAGTCATTTTGTCAATAGCTACAAGATATTCAGTGAGGAATCATTATCAGAATTGGTTTATTTAAATTCATTAATACAATTCATTCCCACAGTATAGTTATGAAAGTGACTGATGTGTAGGGAGCATAAGTGGACTCTTCCAGGGTCTTACAATGACAGTGCCATCCTCAAGCCCGTGGATTTACTTCTCCTGCTAAAATACTTTACTCCTGACATGCTAACTAGTCTGTTAAGACTTTTTATTCATAGTGATTCAATCCAAGAAAGTCAACATTTTCTCAAACCTTTGGTCCTGGATTTCAGTTTTTCCTGTTTTGATGGTAAACTGCGCGCCCCGTTGTAGAGATTGATCTCCATGTGTGATGTAGGAAACTGCTTTGTTTCCTCTTCAGCTTGAAAGTGTTGCAGAGAGGTGGGTGGTAGCAGAAGGGAGTCAGAGTTCTGTTGTTCTGCTTTGAAGCCTAGCTGTTATCTCAGCGGCACACACCGAGCAGGGGCTGCAGGCACCCACATTTGTGGAGATCCACAGTCTTCCTCTAGATTTGCAATCTGTGGTGAGAGTCTTTCTCTAGGGCCCGTTTCTTAAAATAAGGAAGACTCAGTACTAGAGTTTTGCAATGCCACAATAGCATGGAAATTGGATGTCTGTGTATACACGCAGAAGTGAAGTTTAAGATATATTGTTAAGATTCTCTAAATGAACTACTCTTGGAGGGAGGGTCTGTGGATCTGTTTGAAGCCCTGCTAATACCTTTTGTTGTTCCTTAGAAATAAGCACTCATATCCATCCATCCAGATGGCCCTTTCCCCTTTCTTCTTCTTCCATTTTCTCTCCCTTTCTATTTTTAAAAATTTCTCTTTGTCCTTGTTTATTTTATCTATCACTTCCTTTCACACTCATAAGGTGATGGTGGCAGGAAGCAGAAGCATAGCTGGATTTCTCCTGCTTCCTTCTCTTTTCTACCTTCCCTTACCCCTCCTGCTTGCTTCCCTCCCGTCCTGCTACCTGTCACCCCAAGTCAGCCTTGTCATTTCTTAACTACAGTTACCTTAACTGAAATATGTGGGCTTACTCCTCTCTGTCTTTCAAAGCTTTGATGAATAGCAGACAAGAAAGAACGCCGATAATGTCACTTCATGAATGTAGTGAGAGACAATGAGAACATGCCATGCAGGTTGTGTAGCCACCCAGGCCTTGGCCAGAAGTCTGTAGCTGTAGCTCTATTTTGACAGCATGTGTTCTTCATCTAGAACAAAAAAACCACG
The DNA here is from genome assembly GCA_902729485.2 of Mus minutoides. Lineage (NCBI taxonomy): Eukaryota > Metazoa > Chordata > Mammalia > Rodentia > Muridae > Mus > Mus minutoides. The sequence continues at coordinate 2,441,083 of LR749593.1, read as the reverse complement.
TATGAGTTTTACCCTCTTTTCACTGACTTTTTTACACACACACTGGCACAGGTAAAGAGATAGCAGTCTAAATGGTTCTTATTATTTGGACTATTACTCTAGTGTGTTATGCTGTATTCTAAAGTACTTCTGTAACTTTAAATATTGTTATTAAGATTCTTATTAAGAATCATCTTGGTCATATCTGTAATTTAAAGTAGATATAGTTTTGGGGGAGTACAGGAATGCCCTTGTTAAGTATGCACCAGAACACAGGAAGTATTGGTTTTTTACCCTATCAAGCAGAAATCTGTAGACTTTTTCAATGATAACAAGGCATCTACCATGCATTAAGCACAGTGCTATTAACCAGACTTCTAAAAAGAATAAGGAATAACTCCTACTCTTCAACAATTCAGACCCCATGAGTAAAAATCACCTCTCAGCTTCAGCTCTCTGGTGTATAAAACAGACCTAAGAATACTTAGCATGATCTCTCATACCAATTCAAAGCCGTATCTGTGCTATGTGTTCAGGTGGTGGCAGCTGCTCTTCCACTACAAATGGCAGCTAGTCTTATTGATAGCCCCGAGTAAAATGACATCACACAGGCTTAATCATTTTTGAATGAATGAGGTAAGCCATTTACCGTTCACATTAATTCTTTCGGATGGTGTGCACACCTCCAGAGAGCTTTAGCAATTTGCCTTAGTTGGTACATGACATGTTGAAAATCTGAACCTATTACTTCAAGTCCAGGACTCTGGTAGCTCCATAGAGTGGGCCACTCATTTGATTTGTAGTTTGAACCATTGCCTTCCTAGCCGCAGAAGAGCCAAAGCATATTGAGTTAATATCAATGTGCTCTTTGCCATATGCCTGTTAATCTAGAGTCTCAGTTAATAAAAGTTGGAAAAAACCCTAACCCTTGAGTTTAAAATCTATGTTCAAAGATATAAACTGTCTTTATTTCTAAAATTATCACAATGGCTGGAAGGACTTGATTTTCTGAGATCTACATTCTCACTCATATGATGTCACACAGAGGATCATTGCCTGTAGTTAGGAAGACCCTGTTAACAGGCATGAAAACTCATAGAACATTACTTGGATGAATGATATTTTAAAATATGTAAAATGGAATTATATCCGCACTATTTGAACTATTTCTGAGAATGGCACTTTCCACTCAGCAGGCTGGTTTCTTTTTTAGTCTTATTATGACAGATGCAGTTTGAAAATCACTGTCAGCAAAATTACCATTTTTGAAGGGATAAAAACAGAATTTTAGATATTTTTTCAAAACAGGTACATTAAAAACTAATGACAAATTTTGTATACATATTCCATGCAGAGATAATATGTGGGCATCAGTGTGTGTGTGCGTGTATGTGTATGTGTGTGTGAAAATGTGTTTGACATTTAATACATTTATAAATTCAGTTTTATCTCCATGTGTCTCACTTGTCTGATGCTTTTTTTCTGCTCCAAATCAGCTTCTTAGAACTCTCTCTCCAGTCCAGGCAGTTATCCCCTGGTTTAGATCGCTTAGATTCTACAAGTTGGATATGAATTATGATATCCAAATAATTTTGTGCCGTGGATTTTAATGCATTATTATTCGTATTCCCATTATTAGATTTGAGATTATTCTGAGTCAATCTTCATTCAGTCTTGTTTTTCTGGATATCTAGATTGTTGTTTTTGATAAATAAGCTATCAGGGCTTATCATTGAGGTTGTGTGATGAAGTTATAATGAATATTAATTCAAATATTGGACCAGATTCTGCTGAGACTTCAGTTATTTAATAGCTTCCCATTACTGCAGGAAGAAGTGTCCAAATAACTCTTAAGTTCCATGAAGCCTCAGCTCTTTGTCTACAGAGATGTTTTAGATTAATGAAATGCTCTTTGAAGGGTCAACACAGTCAAGGTAGGATTTGTGTCATTGAATTGACATAGTAAAAACCAACAATACTTGGGTTCTTCTGTCTTCATCAAGATTCAACCATTATGAAATAGGATATAGAATACCACACCAGCATCATAATCCTTTCTCATTCAGGTATGGGAATATAATCCCATTCACATCGCTTGAAATTTTTCCTTTCATTTATAAATAGACATTTTAGTAACTCATCATGATAATTAAAAGTCACTCTTTTCATCAATATAGAAAATCCTTTTATTTCTGTTCTCATAGATAATTAAGTCAGTTGTTAATTAACATACAGTTATCAAAGAGGCTTTGGCAGATTCTTTGAAACAATAAGACCTGTTTTACTTTTCTGTCACTGTGACAATATACCTGGAGTGATTAGCATAAAAGAAAGAAGGGTTCCGTGTGATTCATGGTTTCAGTCCAGAGTCACTTCCCTTCTGGGCCTTGGATGAGGGAGACAGTTTATCAAAGTCAAAGTACATGAAGGGACAAAGCAATATACCTCACATTGGCCAGACAGCAAAGAAACAGTGTTTGCATTTATAACAAAGCCCTTCTCCAAGAAGCCATTTAGTTATTACTTCGTCAATGGATTAATCTTCCAGTGAACTCAGAGCACTTGTGATCCAACCCTTCCCTAAAGCTCCAACTCTGAACACTGCAGCACCATGGACCAAGGTCTTCAATACACCATCTTCATCCCTGGAAGTAGAACATCAGTAAGCTTATATGTACTCATGCATATAATACACATCATCCTAAGGTCACTTGCAGACATAATAACTAAGGTACTGAGTCTTATTTAACCCACTATTTCTTAAAAGTATATACTCCAGATACCTCAGCTAAATGGTGGAATGCATAATTAATTTTGCCATATAGCCACTTTCCTATTTTGCTAGCCTATGAAATGCTCATTTATTTCCTGAGAATATACATCATGTTTGGCACAGTAAGGAAAGTTCTAAAACAAGTGCAAATGGAGTTGTAGAACTAAGGGCTAGGAAAAGTTCCTTTGCTCCAACCAGTCTCAGCTTCCCCTCTCTCCTGTCAGATTTTCATGCTCTGAACAAATATGTGGTGAACAGCTTTCATGGGCAGAATACTCTGAGGTGAAGACTTGAAAGGGTTAAATTGGTTGTTGCAACTATCAAAAACAGGGACAAAAGTCTCCCCTATATTCTAAAGCAATTTTGGCAGTAGTTGAAACATTATAGAGTTCTGAAGCCAATGCACTGCAGACATATCTGCATATTATTGAACTAATAGAAGTCGGACTTGTGTAGATACAGCCCAAACCTCTGTGTGTTTCTCAGGCATTCAATAGTGACAGCAGAAACTGTCCTTTGTTGAAATCTCCATTTTGGACTCAGCACCCTCTCAGCTGGGATACATAGAAGCATCTTGTATTTCCAGAGACCTCATCAAAGCAGAATGTCAGGGTCTCACAGACACTGAACCCCAGCAGCCTCTGAGAGATGCTGCACCTGGGGATTCATCTTGGAATTTCAAATGAACCCTTGACATTTTCCATTGAAAGGACAAAACAGGATCTTTGGGTTGGTGACAATGACCTCTTCCTTCCCATGTGCCTGGGCAGTATTTGCTCAGTTACTAAAATGAAGAGTCTTAGTCATAACTACGTGACGCTCCTCTTAGTGTTCCACAAAGGGGCGTCTGTTTCCTCCTTTTTCTAGTTTCTCATCACATGGTTACTTGGGACCCCCTTGTTTTTCTGGGTGAAGTCTGGAATACAGATATCAGCCTCTAGAAGATGCTTTTATACAAACCACACAATCAGTCCCTTTCTGGCACTGCATTTTTAAAGAAGGTTTGTAAATTCAGTGTGAAATAGAACATGCATCCTCATAGCTAGACCTCTTCAGTTATGAAAGAGGAACTTAGGGATCCTCTCTTTTTTGTCTCTTAATTTTTTAATGAGTTGCCAGAGAGATAAGGGAACATGCTCAAGACCACTCAGCTAATGAGCAGATTGCACAGGCAGCTAATGTGTGTAGAATGCTGTATGCCTGTCAAGCATTGTTGCGCGTGCTACACATATACTAAGTTAGCCTTCTTCTCAACATTGGGGTTATAAGTGAGAGCATCAAGGCTCAGAAGGAGTCAGAAACTAACTTATGACACACAGCACAGAAGTGATAGTCCTTGACCAGATGCTTCTCCTGTCCTGGCTCTGACTTCTCTTGAAAGGGTTAAGCTTACCTGTAGCAGATCTCTCTGTTTGGCAGTGTTGTTTAGGAAAGGAAATAAGTTGACCCCAAAATTCTACTTAACAGTGTGTCTATAGCTGACACTTACTTAGGATCTTGAAGACGCAACAAAAGCTGAGGGAAAAAAAAAACAAAACAAACCTTTTAACGGGCTAGAGAGACTATTCTACGGGCACAGTGCTGCCTAAATAATGCACAGGGACCCATGCTCAGATGCCAAGTAGCCATTTAAAAATATTGGGCATGATGGTATGTGTGTGCCTACAACCCTAGTGCTTTGGGACTGGATACAAATAAATCCCAGGGGTGCCTAACTTAGGACAGGTAGCATAGTTAATATAGTAAGCTCCAGGTTTCTGAGAAATCCTGGCTCAAAAACCAAGGTAGACAGCAATAGAAGAAAAATCAGAGATAAACCTCTGGCTTCCACATACGGTTTAGTACACTTCCTCAAGCACACATAACACACACACACACACACACACACACACAACACAACACACATACATACATACACAGTAATACACACTAAATGAATGAATGAATGAATGAATGATATTTGAACCTAAAATCAGTGTTGGCTCTATGACATTTTTTTCTCTTCTTTTTTTAATATCATCTATTTTCAGCCAAAATGGAAAGCCACATTTGGAGTTTGACAGGTAGCTGAGAAATAATCTATCCATCTAGTTTTGAAGCACACATTTTTAACTCTTACACTGTGATTTTAACACAAATAATTGTATCACTATCACAGAGAATATCAGATACAACTAGGGTATTGACTTTACCATCAGGTTTGGAACAAGAGGATTGGCAATATTACTCAGTTGTATAAAAATAGTTAGTGAAAAGCATAGACATTATACTTGTGTACTTTAAACTATTTTTTAAAGGGCACTGTTCTTAATGCTAGCCCGAGAATAATAGACACAACTCTTTGCTAGTCTTTTGCCCTCTCTTGTGTTCCATCTGAGGCTTGAAGGCATTTCTCTGTGATGCTGAGCTCCTGACATTCTCCCCTTTCTTCATTTCTATATATTTGCATACCCCATCCTTAATTTGAACAGCTTAAATTCCAGCCATCTCTTTCATACCTCTTTCCTTGTTGCTTAAAGTCAACTACTGTCTGTTGTCCCTATTGTTTCCTTTTTACGTATGATCATTCCTTTCTTCTTGTCTTTACACTCTTTATTAAAGATAAAGGGCCTTGTGAGTATAGAATGGGTTGCTTGGGAGAAAACAAGATGTAATAAAAAGAGCAATTCATTGACCTGCCATGCAGGGTACTCTCTCTCCTTCCTCTGCTGCTGATCTTCTTCTGTACCTTGAAATCAGGCCACGCTTTTCTAGCCTATGCATCACCAGCTATCATGTTTGCAAAGGCTTGAGCTCCAACTGGGCACAAGACTGATTTCTTGCTGCCTTGGGCAGCCCTTTCTGTGTATAAAAGAAGGCTGACAATGCGGATATTTCATTTTAAGATGAAGTCGTGTGTCCCTCCGAAGCCTCTGCTCCCTGACCTCTCTCAGCCCTTTGAAGACAAATAGACTTGCTTCCATGGCTTCCCAGTATTTGAAGTCATTTCTCAGTTTGCCTGCCTTTCAGGAATCTGAGACTAGTCCTCACATGGCCGTGGATTTAAATGTGCTGTACTGTTCCGGTGGCTGCCCACGATTGACTGTGCTTGAGATGTAGTAGGTTCTTATATTTACCACTGACACTGTACCTCAGGAATACTATCACCCCAAGACAGGAGTGGGAATTTTCCTTCTTAATGGACAACCTTGTTCATAAATCTATTAGCCTTTGGAAAATATGTATCAGTATGAAGCTTCTTGTGGTCACTACTTAATTTATAAATGGAATAGAAACATAAGCTCCCCCAAAACACTGACTTCTTGGCTTCCCACACTTTAAGCTTGAGCCTCGGGCAAATCATTCTAATTGAATTTACCATCTTGGAATCAGATGGCTAATAAAACACTTAATTGAGTATACAACATACAATATATTACATGACCACATGGTTGGTTACACATTGTGTTAATCATATAAAAGCTTGTTGAGTGTCAAAAGATTATAAATTCCTATAGAGTAACAAATATGTGTTATAAATATGTTTGATTCATTGCTCATCATCTAAGTACCTTTCAAATGATAGCCATATATGATTTGTGTATTTTGAAATAATAGAATTAATAGAAATTAGAAATATTTTTATCCATTTTTTACATTAAAATATTTAAGAATTTCATAGACAAATACAATATCTTTAATTATCCCCACATACCCAGTTCCTCACAGACCTTCCCGATAAGTCCCTCTCCCAACTCTGCCAACTTCATGCCTCCCCCTTTTGTGTCCAATTGAGTCCAGTTATTGCTGCGTGGATATACATAGATTTTGGGATATTGTGCTGGAGCATGTATAGCATCATAGGGGCCACATTTCTGAAGAAAACTAACTAGTAGCTCTCAACTGCCAAGTGCTCATCGTTTCTGGATGGGATCTTGGGTGTCCCTCCATATTCATTTTGGAATGTTGACTGTTTTGATCTTGTGAACATAACCACAGCTGTTGTGGCTCTGTCCCGTCCAGGTGACAGTGGGTCCCAGAAGTCCCCCTGACCTTTAGGGATGTGGTCATGTAGATATTCCACCTAGGGCTGAGTGTGTCACGGGTACTTACTCTCTGCACCTTGATCGACTGACTGTAAGTTCCTTCATTAATCATAAGACATTCTTGTTTAATTTTATTAATATACTCGAGTGCATGCCATATTATTATAAAATGTACTTAAAGGCATTATCCACTCATAAAAACTTAGGTAGTCAAGCTCAAATTATTTTTTTAAGCTCTAGATAGTTAATGATTTACTGTATTTTATAGGCATTAATTTTAAATATTTTCCTATGTGTATTCATTTATCTTTTCATTTAATCAAAGTTATGCAAAATGTACTTCAAAAGTCAACCTCATTTACTTCAACTGAAGAATATTCTTAATACCTCTAACTTTTCTTTTACACACCCCTGACATGCTTATTATTTTGCTCTATAGTCACTATTTCTTTTTTATGCTTTAAATATGTATCTAGAACACACATTTAGAAGTTAAAATTGTCACTACAAGGGGGTTTTGTTGTAGCCGCCTCTCTTAAAAATAAAGCATGATATTTTATGTATTTTAACATACCTAAGTTTCTAAAGCAGAGGTGCTGGAAATATTGCTCACTAGTATGGTTAGTGTTTGGTTAGCATGCATGTGTTAAATTCCTAGATTTGGGCACATACACACACACACACACACACACACACACACACAGAGAGAGAGAGAGAGAGAGAGAGAGAGAGAGAGAGAGAGAGAGAGAGAGAGAGAGAGAAAGAGTTACCTAAGATCACATTATTAGCATTCTTCCAGTTCATCAGTTAAATCACTTTACATCTGAAGCTTTTATGTGTGAACAAATTAGGGAACCTTGTGTGTCTGTGCACATATGTAGAGGATTTATATGACTATGGAGGGTGGAGACTGATGGCAGGTGTCTTTCTCAATCAGTTTCCACCTTAACTTTTGAGAAAAGGTCTCTCACTGAACCTAGGGTTCATCCTTTCAGCTATACTAACTGGCCAGCCCTCTCAAAGAGTCTTTGTTTCTTTTCCTCTCTATCTGATATGGCAGGAGTGCTTCATTGCCACCAGGGTTTTTATGTGAGTTCTATATATTTGAACTCAGATCTTTATCCTTGTGCTGCAAGTACTTTGCTGACTGAGTCGTCTCTGCAGCCCCCTAGAAAACTTGATGGTGTTCTGATGTTGCCTGCGGATGGCTGGTAGAGATTCTAAACGAGATGAGTCAGTAGTTTAGAGTCACCCAGGGTCTCTGCAACAAGCTTTGCCCATTTTTTATTAGCGATCATACTAGAGGGCACAGGGATAGCATCCAAATCAACAAAATCAGAAATGAAAAGGGAGACATAACAACAGATCCTGAGGAAATTCAAAACACCATCAGATCCTTCTACAAAAGGTTATATTCAAAAAAACTGGAAAATCTGGACGAAATGGATAACTTTCTAGACAGATACCAAGTTCCAAAGTTAAACCAGGATCAGATT
>LR749593.1:2335776-2366013 GCA_902729485.2 Mus minutoides | reverse complement strand
CCCTGTGTATATTCTAACCCCCAAAGGCCTGAGTAATGTAGCTCTTAACAGGTTTAAGATTAGCCTTGGTTTGTAGCTGTTTGTATATTTTTACCTCAAATCATAAGTTTCCCTGAGACTAAAGAACATAATTTTAAAGCTACTTTGATGCTAATTGTAGCATCAATGTAGTCTAGATATAGGAAAGTATGGTGATTGGCTCCAACAACTGCAACCATCTATTAAGTGCTTCTTATTTGGAACTTTGAGTTTTAAATCAATGCATTGGCCTTGTCCTCTAATATATCTAACATCTCTAAGTATACTAATTCCAAAGAGAAAATACTCGTGATTTAGGAGGCCTTTCTGAAGCTCTGGATCAATGGTTCCGAATAAATAGCTCCTGGTATTTACATAAATCAAATGCTTTCATTTTCCTGCCAATTCTATCAGTGCCACGAGCAGTAAAAGCAACATACTTGAACATTGATACATAACCCCCAACATCTGCCAACATCTGCCTGCCAAGGAGCTTCATATCTTTAACTTTGTCTCAGAGCATTTTTAATCAGTCTCATGGTTGGTGGCAGATCCTGCCTGAGGGGGATTTACACCCATTTCAAGGACAAACCTAGGTATCCCTATAGTGCCTGAGGATATGGATGAACTGAGTTGGATTTAGAGATGCTGGCGAGTGGGTGGTTCCTGCCCCTAGCTGAATCCCTGAGTTCCTTGGTCATGTCCCCAGCATTCTGCAAAGTCCAGCTTTGGATTCCTCAGTAGCCAAGTTCAGAATGATCTTTTTATATTCGTAAAAAGACCTAAAAATTGCCACTATTTGTTTCTTATTAAAAGAAAAAGAAGAAGAAGAGGAGGAGGAGGAGGAGGAGGAGGAGGAGGAAGAGGAGGAGGAGAAGGAGGAAGAAACTGTATTTGTAAGATCAGCCAAATAATAAGTAGTTATAACATGTGCCAGGGCTACACATGTGGATTTTCGTTTTTAAATCTTGTAGCCCCATGCCATAGATACTCTTTGGCATAGTTAGTTTTTGTCAACCTCTGAAAAACTAAGACAAGCCAGAGAAGATGAATTTTTACCTTATGAATTGCCTCTATCATATTTGCATGTGGGCATGTCCTGAAAGCATATACTTTTAATACTAAATTGATCTACAAGGGTCCATTCCACTGTGAATGTTTTCCCTAGGCAAATAGACCTTGGTTGTTTAAGGTAACAGAGGAATCCATGGGTAGTTAATCAGCAAGTGCCATCTATCCATTGCCATTTAAGTTCCTGAAACCAGGTCCTTGCCCAGAGCTATTTCCTTGACATTACTCAATGATGGATTATGACCTAGGATTTGTAAGATGAGATAAACCTTTTCCCCTCTGACTTCCTTTTGGTAAGTGTTTCATCGAAGTAACAGTCAGCCAAAGTTCTACATTGAAGATGAGAAAACCTAGGCTCGGAGAAACTTAATATTTGACCCCAAGGCACACAGGCAGTACATACTGGCACCAGGATCTAAACCAGCATGCTCTCCATGCACACTCTCAGTGGTCCCATCCTGCTGCCTGTCCCCATGCTGTCAGTAAACTAAAGGATACACCCAGGTGCACACAGTGGACAATTTCAGGTTTCTTGACTTGGACCCTTTGTTTGGGTGATAAATGTTTCTCTAGTTACTGAAGTGGAATTGTGATTCTTCCCAAGAGTCTATGGCCACTCACGTAGCCATGGCGTAATAAAGAGTTCTAGTAATATCACCTTGTGGGAAAAGGTTGAACAAGAGATCACAGTAAGCCCATTAGACAAAGGCTGTGAAAGAAAGTACACACACACAAGCACACAAACACACACACACACACACACACACACACACACACACGAGAGAGAGAGAGAGAGAGAGAGAGAGAGAGAGAGAGAGAGAGAGAGAGAGATGTTGTATACGTATATACGTAAGTGTTAAGTGTTCTTATTGGCCTTTCTATTAGGTTTGATTTACAGTCACACCCACTCATTCAGCTGCTTTATTTTTAGCAGAACTGCAAGGGCTTTGCCTTGTAATTGGTTTGCCTTATCCCACACTATCTTCTTACTGGACACTTTTAATTTCACAAAACCCTGTTGTTATTCAGGCTAGAACTTTGGGATTATTACAAATAGAGTGAAAACAGACAGAATTTAAAAGTAAACCTGAACTTATCTTTCCTAGGTGATCAGATGTCATTCCCATTCGTGCAGCCTTAGTTGAGGCCCCATCATTGCTAGAATGTGTTGCTAATAAAAATTTTTACATAGCATTTAGTTGTGTCAAGTATGATCTTATCTGTTCATTCTTTATGCCATTGTTGAAGTCCCTTGCAGAAGTGGAACACATCACACACAGAGACAGCTGGAAATCTTTGTAAACTGGACTTGCTTACAGTCTATCCATGCTCAGAAGTACCCAGGCTGGACTACAACATTGTTTTCCATGTCTTTCTGTCCCTATTGAGTTTCCACATGCTATTCCTCCTCACTGTGTGCTTGGCCCTCCCAGTGATGTAGCTAGTCCTATAATGACCTACAATCATGGATATTTCACTCTAACCGTCTGCATACTCCGAGCTCTGAGGCCTCTATACAAACTTCAGAACAATTTTGAAACATGGTTTAGTAGCAGGTGAATGCTCTGTAAAGTTTCTTTTATTGTGCTTCCTAAATGCTATAATTTACAAACAAAAATATCAAAGCAAGGCGAGGCTCTATCGTTTACACAGACTCCCCTGAACGGAGCCAAATGTAGCTTAGTTTTTGTTTGTTTGCTTCTTGACTGGGAGATGGTTACTTGGTTGCTTGAGGAGACATGTCACACCAGGTTGCTGTCTTACTAATCAAGTACTCTCTCACTCTTCCCTGGAGTATCTCTTAATCACTCTCTTTTATCCTTCTCATTAAAGTCACAGATCATGGTCTCTGTTTTTTAAAATCATTTTCTCAGTCATTACTAGGCATTTCTAAAAGACCTCATAATATATAGATTTAAATTCACTCTGATTGATACCAATTTACAGCAATCACACCTCCTTAGAATATAAGTCATAAAACTAGGGCTGGTAACATGTTCAACAGGTAAAACTGCTTGCCTCCATGATCAGTGACCTCAATTCAATTCCTAGAACACACCTTTCACAGGACCTGAGCAACTCCTCAAATCTGGCCATAGTACATAAACACATATGCACATGTGCACACAAAATTAAAAATAAAACCACATGAATAAATGGGTAACTTTGAAACATTGGAAACAGCCATCAAATCTCTTATAAATTAGTCTGTTTAACAAGCAACTATTGAGCACTTCAAAGGTCAGAGGTCAGAGGTGGTATGGGCAAAAAACTCAGTCTTTGATCTGAGGGAGACCAGCACCAGGTGCAGATGGGAGTTGGGGGTGAACTCCCAATGTTACCAACAATAACTAGCAAATATTTTCACAGCATTTTACCACAAGGGCACATTCATGGGAACTTTTCTTGTGTATTCTTTCTTTCTGTCTATATCTTCTTTTCTTTCAAACACAATTCCTCTGGTATGTAGAACCTAGCCAAAATACAGGTTACTACCATCCTAAAATTCTTAATTGAATTGTATATGCAAAGATGCTTTTTTTTTTCTTCAAGTGAGGAGATATTTACAGGTTCTTGGAATTAAGATTTGAACACATCTTTTTAGGGAGATACTTTGAACCAGTCCCAGGAGTGATGGAGATGAGACTAAATGACAGATCACAGTGGCACATGAGTGTCTTAGAGTGAACTGCGAGCAGTTCGGCATGGTAAGAGCATAGACCCTGGGGAATGAGTGTGGAGATAAGGTTAGAGAAATAATGAAAGGTACCTGTCCATCTTCCTTAGAAACTGGACCTCATTGCAGAATGTATTAAATGATATGGAATCACTTACCATAAGCCCTCCAGGGAGCTTCCCCTGATCTCTTGCTCACCACTTTAAGGTGAATTAATGATGCTCACCAAGACCAACCATCACTGTTGTTTAGCAGATAACACCCTTCTAAATCACACTTATTAAGCCAGTTTTAAAATCAACACATCTCATATCAAAACTCTCATGTCAACTTATTCTTGAGATGTGAGTGACATGCAAACCCTAGATGAATGTTCCCCAATAGTGTTGATTGGGAGAGATGACATCTTTGTTCACTAGGAGGGCCTAGTTCTCCTTGGCCTCAGATGGTTATTTCGTCAGTGGATTGTGGAGTCCCTTAAGCTGTGATTTTGCTGTTGGCTCTTTCTGATTTTCGACTCCTGGACTGATTTATTTTACCTAACTCGCCCTTAAGGTAAATGAATTTGTAACTGTCTTTTTTTTTTTTTTTTTAAGATTCTACAAAGTTATTTCCTCTGCCTGAAATCCCACCCTCTCCTCTCGTGGCCTCATCTTTCAACTTCTTGTTACAAGAAGTCGCTTAGTTCTCCTTCCTCTAAATTGGTAGTTTTTTTCTGCAAGCCTCTCCCTTTCAATCTCCCTCCTGCTCTCTCTTCTTCTCCTTATACCTCTCCCCACTCTCCTTCCCCATCTCTTTCAGTAAGGCTAGGTATTGGTTTTATGGTTAGGGCATAGAAAAGACTATTGATCTCTCTGAATTCTATTTTCTGCAGTTCCTCTCTATTGTTTGTGCTCTAAGACATATAAGTCAATTATTGTTAGCAACTAATTATATACATAGATCTATCTAATATCTATCTATCTATCTATCTATCTATCTATCTATCATCTATCTATTTAAATTTTTATTTTGTTTTAGTTTGAGTCAGGCTGCCTGCTGGTCATTGTGCCAACCTGGTGATGAATCGCTTTACATGTATCATTTCTCTTAGACCAATAGATTCTTTGGGTCAGCAAGACAGAACTTGTTGTCTCAGTGTCCCTAGCTCCAAGATAGAAGAATGCCCCCATAGGGTGGGAAAGGAAAGGAAAGGAAAGGAAAGGAAAGGAAAGGAAAGGAAAGGAAAGGAAAGGAAAGGAAAGGAAAGGAAAGGAAAGGAAAGAAAAGGAAAGGGAAAGGAAAGGAAAGGAAAGGAAAGGAGAGGAGACAAAGAGAAGGAGGAGGGAGGGCAATAATAAAAGAGAAAAGGTGGGAGAGAAAGGTGAAAGAAGAGGGACAAATAGAATGGAAGAGGGATGGAGGGGATGAAGAAAGGCAAGAAGGATGGAATTTATTAATTTTGTCTATGTTTCTTTTCTACTCATGAAATTCCATCCCAGATCCAAATTTTTGACAACAGCTTTTCCAAGTACTTATTGGATATCAGTGATTTTTCCATGCGTCCTATATTCCTAACCTTTCGCAAATGGCTGATGCCAGAGTAGGGGGTCAAAATAAATATCTCCATGTTCTTGAGGAACAGTCAGTTGTTTTAACTGGGGTATTTGAAATTGTTAGCATGAGACAATGCTTTGCTTCACTGAGCTTAGTCTTCAAATGTTTATTTTGCTTATCCATTATGTATTTTTTTTTTTACTATTAGTAGCTATATTAGTACTAACATGAAGTGCATGGATAGGGACACCAAATGGTTTGATTTTTGGATGTAATTATCCATCTGAATAGGAATAGAGACTTCTGGACTAGTATGTCTGTTGGCTTCACTCAACCGACCTTGTGTTAGAATAGAGGTGGGATTGGTGGTGTGTACCCCTGCCTCACTGCTCACCACTGATTTTCTCCTGCATCATACTTATGGGCATACACAGGCACACATCCTATTTAAGTGTAAAACATCTCATTTAGCCAAGCTCCTAAACATTTGTTCTGTTCATAACCATATCCAAAGTATGACAATGCAACATTTGAAATCTCTTCAGGCAAAGTAGAAATTTGAAATCGCAAGTACTCTGCAGGCCCTGCCCTGTAACCCTAGGGGAACTTTTAGGAAGACAGCAATTTTGTATTTTGAATGAGCTACAGAGTGAGTTCAAAGGCAGTATAATGAATTAATGAGAGCCTGTATTAAAATGAAAAACAGAAAAAAGGCTGGGTATGCAGCTCAGTGGCAGAGCACTTTGTTCTTTGTAAATCACAGCCATGCACATACACATTCTTACACTCACACAGAAAGGTAAACTGATGAAATGATTGATATGATGATTATTAACCTTGAACTTTACTATAATGTATACATATTTATGTTTATATATTATACATTTTATAAAATATACATATGTATACATTGTAAAATGTATTTATTTTCTGTGGTATAAGCAATTGTATACATTTTCTATAATGTATACATTGTATAATTTTCTTTAATATATATATGTATACATTTCTATAAACTATACATATATATACATTTTCTCTATTATATACACACATTATTTTATTTATATATACCTAAATCAAAATATCATATCCTACCCTATAATGCAGACACATGTTTTCCCAATTAACTATAATCATTTATAAAATTGAATTCACCCTTGTCATCCTCTCATATTTCTTTAGTAGTTTCTCATTTTCTTTTTAGTGAAAATCTAAACTCCTTCACTTGACACACAGAACCTCTTGTAGCCTGACCCCATTAGAGCTCTGCATTCCTTACCCGTCTTTCTCTTCCACACTCACCCACAGGTCCTACCCAACAAGCCTTCAGTCTGTCACACTGAGCTATTTTCAGGTTCTCCAGTTCAATCATTGGGCCATCCTTCTCTCCACTTGAAGACTCCTCAAGCCTTACATCATTTTTAAGACCGAGGGAAGACTGCAGCCCCTGACTTCTGTGCTGAACCCATCATTTCCTTTAGAGCAGGACTTTGTCACTCAACAGCTTGAGTTTGACATGCTTCATCAATCACTATTCTTAAGCCCTTGGATGAGTGACTTAACCTTTCTGTGTTCTATCTGCCTCTTTGTTAGTTACCAACTGCAAGGGATTTTTTTCCACTATTTGAGAGCATCACATGAAGCACCTCCAGTACATTGTAAATGTTTTCTATGAGTAACTAGTTACTAAGCCAAACACCATGCTAAGAACATTGGAAAAGGGAAAGGGTATTTCTACCCCTTTTAAGGTGGCAGAAAGCATGGGAAACAACATTACAGTATTAAAAAGAATAGCATGTTCATAATCATCAGGAACAAAATTCTAGATAATAAAAGGAGGAGCACAGGATGATCCTCTGTCCTCATTATCTACAACTTGTATGGGGATGTGAATGGAGGTGCAAGGGTGCAGAAGTTTCTTTTGACCTTTTTGGATGATGTTCTAAATTAATCTAAAGCTTTTCAATGACTGAGGTGGAAGCTGGTGAACAGAAAGAATCAGTTCCAGGAGACCACACTCCCCACTTTCCTTCCTGAGACACAAGTGAGTTAGAAACCAGATCAGGACATCACAGGGATGAAGCTGGGGAAGGAAACACAGTATCATAAGAAAGAGAAAGAAGGCGCCCCCTTGTGACTCTAAATTTAAAAAGAAAATAACTTTGTCTTTGTTTTCTTATTGTTGGGAAGAAAGATCAGAAAGGGGCGACTTAAGGAAGGAAGGTGGGCGTTGTTTTGGCTCAGATTTTGAGGGTTCAGACCTCATGACAGGAAAGACAGTTCCTAGGATCACAAGGTAGCTGCTCCTCCTGGATCCACAGTTATGCAGCTGAGAGGTATGAATGTTAGTCTTCACCTGGCTTGCCTCCTTTTCTCAGTTTGTAACCTCAGCTCATAGAGTAGGGCCATCCATTATGCTGTCCTCTCAAGCACACAATCAACATTCGCCATCGTCACATCTCCTCCTGGCTTACTCCCCTGTGACGTTGTTAGGTTAGAAAGAAGCAGACTCACAATTTGAAGACATCCTTTGAAATGGCACCCTGGAACATTTACCATGCCAATTAAAATAAGCGTGGGATTGGCACTTTGTGGCTGATGACAAACCTAGATATTATTTGTTCACCAACATTTATACTGACAGTGACTTTATAGTTGGGCTTCGTGACATGCACTTTTCCCTATTGCAATAATATACTTGTACTTCCCAGATATTATTTATCTCTTTTCCTATAATTATAAAATTTAAAACATCACAAAATTTAAAACCTATGTATAAGTATTCTTTTGATACATAGGCTATTTAATATGTATTGAAGTTCATTTGAAGATCACATAAATTGGAAGCTGCAGAGTGATTCAGTGGGTAAAATGCATGCCACACAAGCATAGGCCCAGCCCTGAGCAGAAACAAGCAGATCCCTAGAATTCATTGGCCAGACAACCTAAGTAATAAGTGAGCTACAGATTCAGTAAGAGACCATGTCTCAAAGATAGAATGCAGAGTGACCAAGGAAAACACCTGATGTTGACCATTGGCCTACACTTACACACACACACACACACACACACACAATATATATATTGCTAATAATTCTAATTTCTTTCCTGAACACAACAATCTCCTAAAGATATAACTACAGGTGAAACTTTAAGGATAGTTCAGAGATACTTGAAATAGACATTTACTAGGTTTGTCTTTAACATCCAACTTAATTTTTTATAGACATATTTAACAGCTTTTTTAGGGTTTTACTTTCTTCATTTGCTTGTAGGCAAAAGCCAAAACAAATCCCTCAGATTGCCCTAATTCTCTAGTGTACCATTTCTCTGTAGGATTTAAGTTTTCCAAATTGGCCATTTACATGCCTGTTTTAATTCCTTTCTTTTTGCTGAGTTACTTTCACATCTTGGAGATGATGAAGCCATTGAAATCACGGCAATCAGATACATTTTGTTTACTGGTAACTCCTCAAAAGTCACAACTCGTTTTCTCTTCTTCTATAAGGGACATAAAGATGATAGCAAGTTGTATTTATACAAGTTTTACTTTGCGTTCTATTTGGTTTGTGGAAAACAGATTATGTAAGAGGAGCATAAATGACAACTGGTTTGAGAGATGTCAAGGGCATTTCCAAAGCGTTTCTCTTACTCTGTCTGTCTGATGGATGAGTGACCATGTGTGCAATATGAATGGCTATGTGAGAGAGAGAAATGTTCTCCATGTGAAATCAGCCATTGCTGCACTTCAGGGTAAGGTGACTGAGGCGATGATGAAGGAGTTGTTGTTCACAGCGAGGCCATCAATCACCTATTGTGCCTGGGGCAGCTGAGTTACTGAGCGTCTTCTAATCGTAACTGCATGTACCAGCTGGTCCTGAACACTGAGGTGCTTGTTGCTTACTTCACATCTGAGACTCACTAATGTTACCCATTCAAGGATGATGTCAATGACAGGATAGATTCTGTATTTGGGATGATGTAATCTTTCTTAGATGTCCATTGACACTATTAAAGAAATAAAGGATGCTAACGCCTGATTTCTCCGCTATTATAAAAACCCTCTGCTCCAAGCCTGTAAACTACATAATTAAAATTTTACATGTATTCATTTATTTTATGTGTGTATACAAATTCATGTGTCATGGACTACAAGTGGAGGTTCTCTCCGTATATCATAGGGGTTCCAGGGATCCAGGGATCAAATTCAGATCATCAGACTTGATGGTAAATGCCTTTAGTACTGAGCTATTTTGCCTACCCAAGTTAGACAACAAAATTTATTATTTTTCCTGTACAGCTTTAATATAGCTATATCATTTAAATCCTTTAGTTTAGTCTTAAAGTAAATAAATGTTTTTATGTGCTCATGATAATAATAAAAGCCTTCCTTATGTGGTAACTGCAAAATCTTACAGACAGCATTACCATATTTTATTTATCAATGGTACAGAAGAACTCAGAGGAGGCTAAGAATTTATCTAAGGTCAACGAGCTAATCAGTGGTAGAGTGACTTTACCTAGATTATTAAACTCATAAAATATAAAACGGTTCATTAACTTTAATGAAGTAAAAACTTTAGTAGCTGTTATGAAGACTGGAATATGAAAAGTAGGCTGTGAAAGTTTAATTTAGGGCATTCAAATAATTTCACAATATCATTTTAGTAGTGTGTGTACTACTTGAAATGTTCATGTATTAATGTTATACAAAACATGTAGGATAGCTCTCTGACAAAGCAAAGGTTGTATAAAAAGCAGCTTTAAGTTTAGTAATTTGCACCAACCAACGCCCCACCCAAAAGACACATAGTAAAAATAAATGATGGGGTGGATGTAATTAATCTTCGAGGAATATTCAAAGGTAAGTTTTCTTTTTCCTTAAATTATGGTGATTTTTGATAAGTTATCACTATCCACTATCAGTTGATAAGTTATCACTATCCACTATCAGTTGATACTTGGGTGCTTTTTGCACAGTATAAGGACCATAGTTCAAGTCGTAGTAACTAGACAATACAGCCCATACAAGTATAAACCAAGTGCTGGGAGTGGAAGTGGGAGGACCTCTGAGACTAGCTGTCCAGCAAGCCCAGATTGAACACTGAGTTTCAGGTTCATCTATGTCTTAAAAACTATGGTGGAAAAAGACTGAGGAAAACATTTGAAGGGCACATACATGCATGCACACACTACATACACATATATAACCATACACATATACACTCAAAACACCAAATATAAAGTGAACTGTGACTTTTAAATTTTCTAGTTGTCACATTTAAAGAAACAATATTCATGATATTTTGAAAACATTTGTCAGTATATCTAAAATGTTATCATTCAACTTGTATCAATATAAATGTAAGTATATGTAGCAGAATTTTCCCTCTATTAATTCAAATATTAATACAATAAGAAGCCCATGATTGGACAGGGAAAAGGGAGGTAGAGCTAAAAGAGAGAGAGACAGCGACAGAGACAGACAGAGATAGACAGAGACAGAGAGAGAGAAGAAGAAGGAGGAGGAGGACGGGGAAGAGGACAGGGAGGAGGAGGAGTAAGCTGAACCAGATTCTGTGTGGCTTTAACCAGCCACAGGTAGCTATGAATATCATAAAAGGATAAAATAATTGGGATAACCTGTCTAATCCAGGTGGGCAGCTTGTATCATTATCGACTGGCTTTGAAATTATTCTGTGGGCATCTTGTGAATTGAAAATTTATTGATATATAAATCTGACTAATTAATTATAAGCTTCTAGAGTTTTGATTTACTGGGTTAAGGGGATTTGTGACAATTGGCTGCAGGGTGTAGATGGCGGAGGAGACAGAAGCAGTTCTGGGGCAGGAGAACCAGAGCTGGGAAGACCTCCGACTGGGGACTGGGTCTAGCCTAGAGGGAGCAAGACTATGGGCAGAGAGTAGATGAGAATAGCCCAGGATGGTGCATATTTTTTAATATATCCCACAACAAGTAGATGTGACTTTTATTCCATTTTTGTGTTTTTTTTTTAAATCTAGCTCACATTTAACATCTTAATTCAGATACTGAGTACTCATTGAAATATTAGATTCAGTTTTAGATTTCATAGAAGTTGTAGTGTAAAATGGAAGTTTGCATACCTAATTAGTTACAGAGGTACTTAAAAATTGACTGGTAACCCAATCAAGTAATAGTTTTGAGATGAGTTTAAAGGAGATCCAGTGCCAATCAGAGAAGAGCAGGCCTTAAAAGGAGATCCAGTGCCAGTCAGCGAAGAGCAGGCCTTAAAAGGAGATCCAGTGCCAATCAGAGAAGAGCAGGCCTTTAAAGGAGATCCAGTGCCAGTCAGTGAAGAGCAGGCCTTAAAAGGAGATCCAGTGCCAATCAGAAGAAGAAGCTTGTGTTTAGTTCCTAGATGAGTTAGGTGTCTGCCAAAAGAATAAGAATTTTTAAATCTCAAATCTAATTTAGGCATATCTGAAACAAAGCTGGAAGAGCTAAGAATGATTATTTAAGGCAATGATAGAACAAATGCAGAGCATAATTGATACATGGAAGAGATAGTTCTACCCATTTAGGGTAAGTTGGGGGTGCTGGGGGAACAGAGTAGGAAGAAGGACCAAATAGCATTTGGCTATGTATGTGAGTAGTAACTTTAAATTAGACCTTGTCTCAGAAGAGAGTAATTCTTGGATAAGATAATATATATGGTCTTGTACTTCATTTTTGGATTGAACTGAGAGAACACCTATCTTAATATGTCCCAGATACAGGTAGGTGGGTAGTAGAGAGAAGAGCTCCCGTGGGAGCCTGTGGTAGCACAGCTATAGATGGGTCATGAGGGATATTCCTTACTTTCCCCAGCATGGTTGGGGCTGTAAGTATTCCTTTCAGAGACAGGGTTATGGCTTCACAGAGTCTTTCTCTGTCCAACACCAGAGAACATAGTTTATGTACAAAGATTTGTGTGAATAGGTAACATGTCCACCAGAAAGAGCATAGCAATAGACTATAGTTTATTAAGATTAGGAAGCTGGAACCAGAAGAAGACATACTGAGGATGGAAAGATGTTCCTTGTTTGTGAGTTTAGATGGGCCAAGTGAATCTCAGTGCATGGGATATGACTCTGTTTCCTAGTTCTGTGTTCCTGCTTGGGAAATAGGAATTCTGGTATCTATGATTTCCTTTGGGTTTGAAAACAGGGATGAAGCTCAGGAGGGCAGAATGAAAAAGGACTTTGTTTCTGAGGCCTTCTAATAATATTTTTACATTCAACCAATATGCCAAAATTGTCTGACTTGGTATGGTGGTTTGATAGAATATGGCCCCCATAGGCTCATAGTTACTATGTGGTGTGGCCTTGTTGTAGTAGGTGTGGCCTTGTTGAAGTGTGTAACTAGGGTTGGGCTTTAAGGTCTCATATTCTCAAGCCAAACCCAGTGTCTCACTGTTTCTTCCTGCTGCCTGTGGATCCAGACTTAGACCTCTCAGCTCCTTCTCCAGTACCATGTCTGCCTGCGTGCCATCACACTTCCCACCAGGACAATAATGGACTAAACCTCTGAACCATAGATAGCCCTGATGTTTTCCTTTATAAGTGTTGCCACGGTCATGGTGTCTCCTTACAACATTAAAAACTAACCAAGACACTTGGAGATAATCTTCTGAGTTCAAAGACTTCAGCATATCACTGTTTCTTGTATTACATCCCAGCCCAGGCTAATTACAGTCCTTAGGGGCTGGGTTGCTGGAATACAAATCTGTCTTATAAAACTCTTGGTTTTCCCTCATTGCAATATTCCCATTATATTCATCCTACACATATTCTTAGATGCCTTTACATTACTCTTTGAGTAAATTTATAAATCCAGATAATATAAAGTAAAATTATAACAATAAGGCTTTCAGTTCTCAAACATGAGCTTAAATGAACACTTTGGGCTTATTTGCATTAAAATTGCTGTGTAGCCTATAGCTTTGCTACCTCACCTAATCTCAGGGAATCGGCTGCTCTACCAACTGCCCCTCAACTTCCCTTGAATCCATGGATAAAATACACAGACAAACATAGTTGTTCAATTTTAGCTTTTCTTTTGACACAATTGCCAGGGCACTATTATCTCCCACCTGGAAAAATGTGTCCTTGTCAATATTCTTATCTACATACCTATTCGCCTGCCCTAAACTTTAGATGCTCAGATACATCTAATCCCTTCTAAACACCCTGGAATACTGTGGCAGCTCCAAGTTTAATTCTATAGGCTTTTGATACTTTACAGTGTCATGGGAAACAAAGTCACAAGCTAGCAGAAATTGGCTAATGTACATAGAAAATCTATTTCCACCCAGAGGCCTCACTGTCTCCTACCAAGATTAATAGAATGTTCAGCCCCTTACCTTGAGCTTCAAGTGTATCTCCTCTTATTGTTCCATGTGTCAGTAGGCCAGGAAATCTGCCAGCAGATCCCGACCTGCCTTGACACTGTCTGACAAGCAGGCTTTCACAGAAGCAGGCAAAAAAAATGGCTCTCAACAACAGACTACCTTTAACTAACTATATACTAGGGAAGAACAAAAGGAAAGAAACTAGGGAAGAGCTAGTATAAGTGCCTAGATAAAAGTTTAAGGTGGTTTTGACATGTTTGGGTGCTACTTGGAAAAATTCTAAACGTATAGAAAAAAGAACACTTGAACAGGCTTCAAGCTCCATTAAGAAGCTACAGAAGACTCAGTCGGTCACAGACAGAATAATATGATCAATAATGTTATGTAAATATGAAATAAATCACAGTATTTTACTAGATTGTATTAACCAATGTTGTCAAAACCTAAGACATTTAAAGATATTCCAACCTTGACCTGATTGTTATCCTGTGTCTGCTTCCCACTAAACATAGCCGGGCCCATTGTTCAGCAAGCTGGACTAGAGGGAGGGAAGCTTAGCTGGCTTAGCTTAGCAGCCATGAAGTATTTCAGCTGGCAAGTAATGCACTGGCAATGAGCACACTTCAGAACAACTTGGGAGAAATCTTTCAGTTTATTGGAGGAAAAGGGGTATTATGCCACTGGGAAAGGGTCCAGGGTCTCTGGGACAATGTTTGTATGGCACTGCACCGCTGGCCAGGGCAGGGGTGGTATAACATGCTTTGTCTGCATGCTCAAGGACTGTAGAGTTGGGGAGGGAGGACTTTATGAGGTCAAACAAAGAGTAAAACCTGAGAACTGTCAGAGAAATAAAATCTTACTAGGGTCAATAGTGGAGGAGCAAGCTTTATGGCGCTAGATGAGGTGGTAGCCAACTCCTGTAGCCCTCATGTTTGAGGTATTTGTACATGAATCTCCCTCAACCCTTTCTTGGTAACCCTGGGTCACTACAGTCCCACCTTAATTACCAAATATGGACCAACAAGTCAGGTTGATAGTTTGCCATCTAGAAGAGCCACACTGGGCCTCAGGTTGGTCAATGTGTGGGTACATTAACAGGGCACTTACATTTTTAAACTCGCTGCATAGATTTTCCGTATCTCAAAATAATAAGAACTAGACATTGTAAAATGAAATTTTCTTTTGAGTTTGTCTAACCCAAGAAGGAAAAGGCTTCTTATTTCTCTTTTTTTCTGTAGCACTGCATATAATTTTATCAAGAAGGAGGAAAGAAAAGCAAACAAACATTCATATGGAAAGATGCTTGAAATGACAAGATGTTCTCCATAGTCTTAAGAATTTGAACACTTGGTTTCTAACTGATGGTCCTGTTTGGGATGTCTGGGAGGCATGGACATGTTGCAGGATGTGTCCCTGGAGGAGGGCTTTGAGAGGACTCTTGTCCTTTCTAGTGTGTTCTCTCTTTGTGGTGCTTGTGGTTCAAGATGTGAGCTGTGGGCATCCAGTTCTTGTCTCCATGGTTGCCATGTTTCCCTACCATGACAAACTCATATTTGTGTTAAACTGTAAGCCAAATAAACCAGTCCATCTATAAATTTTCTTGGTCATGGTGTTTTCTTTCAGCAGTAGGAAAGTAACACCCATGAGATAATTTAACAAAAACAAACTCAGAACTTTGTGAAATCTCTTCCTGAGAGGCAAGTTCCTTCTCTGGCTAGAGCTGTGCCTCTAGCTTTTTATTTGTGTAGTATGAAATTTCCAATGATGTTTAAGCATTCTTTGGAGTCTAGTCTTTCAGTATTTTGATAGCCAAATAGAGGGATATGAGAATATCTCTTTAGATCGTCTACTCAGCATGAGGCTGTTAGTCCATAGTTACATGTGCATTGGTGATCCAGGTTCTTCATGAGTCTGGTCACTGAGTTATTTTAACCTTAGGGAAGAATGCTGAGCTGTTCAGTCAATTGCAAAGAGGAAATCAAAGGGAATGAATGCATGAGCATCATTTATAAGTAAACAAGTGGTGTGACCCTTCAGGGTTTAAATAGAAGGGAGTAAATGATGAAAAAGAATTATGAAAATCATGCAGACTGGAGAAGGAATCCTTCAAGTACCTGGCCATAATGCTATCTTCGATGCAATGAGCACCACCCATCAGGCATTTCTTTAGAATCTTTATCCTAATCGTATGATATCTCCCATTCTTGCTTCAACTTAACAACTGTATGTATTTAGGCTTTATTGCAAAAGTACCATGCTAAGCACTTGAACTATGTTAGTGGATTTATTCTTATCACACCGTGGGATAATATCTTATTTTTCATTTGTGTTTGTAATCTACTACAAATCTCTACATCTGCAGTTCCCTGCTATTTCTTGTGAGTATGTAACCCAAGCACATGAGTCTTTGAAAACAATGTCTCTTGGTTGTAGCTAGAGACAAATACTTGGTGAAGCCATGGTGGAAGGAACACAGATATACTATGATAAATCTAGTAAAAATGAGGGATTAATTTGCCACTAGAATGTCCTCAGCATTGACCAGATAACGAGTTTATTTTAGCACAATGGGCTCATGGTTTTCTTGCCAGAAGTGACTACTCCGTAGCAGATGTTTCTCCTGAAAATACAAGACTTAATAAAAGCGGGAAGACAATTTAATGAACAAATATATATTTAAGACAATTTTAAATAGTGATGTAAACAGACATGCTTTCACTTGTGTTTTATTTATTTTTCTATTGCTGTGACAAGACAATATGACCAATACAACTTACAGAAGAAAGAGTTTGTTTGTCACTTACAGTTTCAAATGGTTAGAGTCCTTGACCATTGAGGTGCCGTGGGTGTAGGGGAAAGAGGAGTGGGAGAGAACCAGCATCCTGCCAGAATTCCAGTGCTCCGGGCAGGCGGACGCGGGCCCTGGGTGGGCATCTGGCTATGTTAGGCCACTGAACCCACACGGCAGGTGGTGGACAAGGGACAGCCCCAGGTACCAGGTTCTCAGCCACCCGGCATCCCATGCTAGATATGGTGGAGGAGCTGAGAACAGAATAGGGGCCCCCGGGGCAGCACTCAGCTCCGGGGAGGAAGGCAGGAGAGGGCAGGAGGAGAGGGGGGCACTGGGTGGTTCCTGCGCAGGCGAGAGTCCAGTCCCTGGCTGCAGCAATGGAAGGCCTTCTGGAGGGAGGTTTGTTAGGAGAAAGCCTATCCCATCATTCAAGCACAGCGAACTTTCATGATCAGAGACAGTCTATGGTTTTAGAGCTTTATTGTAGAAAGGCAGGGGGAAAGAGAGAAGGTAAAAAGAGAGAGGGAGAAGCCAGCCATGGCCATGTGGAAAGAAGGGGTAAGAGAGAGAGAGAAGAAAAGCTAGAAAGTAAGAGAGGTAAAAGCTTAGAGAGAGAGAGGTGGGCCTAAGCAGCACCTCTTATAGTGGGCTGGGCTATCTTGCTGTTGCTAGGTAACTGTGGGGACAAGTGTAGCCAGAATGCCAGAAGCTTGGGACATTGTCTATGTGACTGGTAGCCACACTCACCTCCTGTGGGGGCTGTGGAAGCTATAACATCAACAGGAGCTAGGGGTCCAGGAGACATGATCGAATGCCTTCTGTCCCATGTAGGAAAATACCACCCACCAGGTCCCACCAGGGTTCAAGACCTAAGCTCGACTGGAGACCAGGATATCTGTGCATAGCCCATTGCCTCAGGAACCATCATGCCAAAGAGCATGACAATATACAGGCAGCATGGTTCTGGAACAGTAGCTAAGGGTTTACATGTTTATATACAAGTATGAGGCAGATATAGCTAACTGGAAATGACATGAATTTTTGAAACCTCAATGGCCGCACTCATGACAGGCTTCCAACAAGGCCATACCTCCTAATGGTTCCCCCTATAATTCCACCAATTGGATACCAAGCATTCAAATATATGAGCCTATGGGGGCCATTCTTGTTCAAATCACCATGATTTGCCTTATTCAAGTGTTAGATTTGGAACACACCTGCTATTTTTTCTAGTTCCAAGCTATATGTTCTAATCACTATGGCATACTTATTTTACCCCATAAAACATTTTTTAAAATCATAGTATTAATTAATCTATATATTAAACAGGTACTGCTGCCTGAGAATTGTTGTTTTTTATTTACCATGGAAAAATCACAAACAAAGCAACTTTGAACAATTAAGTATATTATCTTAGAGTTTTATCGGTCAGAAGTCAAATATGGGTCTCCTTGGACTAAAGTGAACTTATCATCTGGTGACCAACTATGAGTACATTCTAGTGGCAAATTAATACCTCACCTTTCATAGCTTTATTAGAATATATCTGTGTTCCTTTCATCAGTGGCTTCACCAAGTCTTTATCTCTGGCTACAGCTAGGGGATGTTGTTTTCAAAGACTCATGTGATTGGGTACCACACCCATAAGAAATAGCAAGGAACTGCAGATTCATAGATTTCACTGGGGGCTCATGTTCTTCTTGTCACAAGTGACTACTACATGGCAGACATCGCTCCTGGAAATACCAGACACAACAAAAGGAGGAAAGCAAGTTAATAAACAAATATATATTTAAGAAATATACTTTCAGGGAGTGAGTTCAACTTTCCCCGCCTATGCTTTTCAAACTTCCTTCATGAAGTAAGTTTTGAATGTCTACTGTGTAAAAAGCCTATGCATTTCAGATATAACAGTGAATGGATAAAGGTCATTCTGATGGATTAGTTTAATGAAAAGAAACATAATGTTATATGTATTTTTCTACAGAGAGACAGTTATTACAAAATATTTTGCTCTCTCTCTCTCTCTCTCTCTCTCTCTCTCTCTCTCAGCTCAGCATTTTCACCTCACTCAATGTGCTCATTATTTAGTCTAGATTTATTGAGGACCTCCTGGAAGTTGGGCCAAGAGCCAAGCACAGAGTTTATACAGTGAAGGACTGGGCTTGATTTCTATGTCTTTCCTGAGGTGAGGGAAACAAATAAGACAAATACCAACCAGACCCGGTGGCACGAGCTCTGAGAAGATGAGCAAGATTCTTTGAGAGCACATGACTGGGTTTCCTGGGTTGTGCCCTATATCTAGGTTAGCTCCCCTCAAGATTTTCAGTTTCCCTGAGCCTGGATCAGCAATGCTCATCCTTCAGGATCAAACCTTAAATGTTTCCTTTTTTAAAAAAACTTAACAGAGCCGTTGGCACATAGTAGTTGCTTAATACATATGTGCATTTTCTTAAATATGTTGATATCCTTTACTAAAAGAAAACTAATTGACAAAATCCATGTGTATATGTATCAATCATTGTATAAATCTTAATAAGCAAAGATACATATGAAGAAATATATACTAGAATTTTTCCAGGAATCAAATGATGAGCTTTGGCCTTCCTCATTTTCTTGCTATTGGGCATGCGGGGAATAACAACTGATAACACAGCTAAATGCACAGGCTGTAAGAATCCACAGACCCTTGAGGATGGATGGAGGAAAACGGTCCTGCTCAAATCACACTCTCCTTCTGTTTGTGTTCATTATAGCTCCATTTTCACATCTGGTTAACCTAGATGGTTTCATAAGTGAATTAGAAACCAACAAAGCATAAATAATCAATATCTGTCCTATATCCAGCTTCCTTGATAGGTCATTATGCTATGATTTCTCCTTCTGCAGGTTAGCAATAATAGACTTTCTGCAAGGATAATACAAATAAACTGTTTATATGGCACTTGTCTCATAAAGTATTAGAGAGTTGCCAAGTTCAAATGAAAATTTCTCTAATTTGTCTTCGGTTATATTAATAGTGGTTATGCTTCAACAATATGTTTATTTTCCAAAGCATTGCTATAATCAATCTTAATCTTATACTAATGATGTGTAAAATTCTTGTCACCTTTGTAATTCCCATAGCTCTGGAAACTCTATGACTTCCCACACACCATTCTGGTTTGGGGCATTAGCCTCAAATTCAATAGAAGAAAAGCCAAATTTGAATTCTTTCTAATAAAGGCATTTTACATTAGTTTCCATAGTGGTGGGGTTTTGAGGAACTTCTCCGTGAGCCTTCTTGAGTCAGTAGGGTGATTTAGGAAATGAGTCATCTTTGAATTTGAAGCAGCTGAAGCCCAAGCCAACAGTTTGCTTAGAGCAGCAGAGTTGACCAGTTCAAGAGTTAAGCTGTATCTGAGTTGGCCTTTGGAGAAGGATGGCAAGCATTTACCAAAGCCATAGAGATTCTTTAGGGATTTTGTCCCTCATATTTTTCCCTAATGATGGGGCAGGGTGTCTTGTCACTCTTAGAATGCCATGCTGGCGTCTTTCTTTGTGTGTTAAGTTCCAGCTCTCTTGCATTATCGGGTGCTCTGTTCGAGTCTCTTAGCCATTTTTTCCCCTATCTCCCCCCCCCCCCGCCAAGAAAAAGCAATTCAAGTAAGACACAGGAAATAAGTCTTATAATCAGGAAGTGACTAAGTCTTTTGTTCACAGTCCCTTTTCATTTTGCCTTTGCCAATGGTGATAGCTCAAAAATAAAGTTGTGAGGTCACAGTAAGCTTTATCTTGATGTATTTCTTTCATTTATAAAATGAAGGTAATAATGATATGTAATTTATAGGATTGTATTAAATATTTAGTGAGATGAAGTCTTAAAAACATTTCCTTGGACAGAAACTACTACTCACCAAGTGGCAGATATAATAGATATTAGCGTGATTCATTTCATTCAGTTAACTCACATTTATTTTAATAAGGATATGGAATCTTTTGAGTTTTGAAGATGTGAAGAAATCAACTAACCTTCTGTCTGGTTAAAGAAGAACCCATGAGACATCCAAATTCTATGTACCTTTCAGATGAGGAATTGCCCTCTTAACAGGATCCCTGCAAAACCTCCATAGCTTGAAGTTCTTGTTATTCTTGCAGGCAGATTTCAACACTGTCTCCCAAGGGCAGAAGCATCCTTTGCTCTTTCTCATCTTCCCCTCTGTATCACTGTTTTCTATAACTGACATGATAAAGGACCCAGAACACAGGCTTAATATCTACAGATGATATTCCAGATGCCATTGGCCAAATGACACACTCCCTCTTCCTTCCTTTTATAGTTCACCCAGAATATTGCTCCCTGATACAAATTACAATGGGCTAGATTTTGGCCATTGGGAGTTAAAATCGTCTGAACTGCTTATGAATGCATATAGCTCCTTCTGGATGATAACAGGCTGCAAATATTACCCTGGAAAAAGGAAAGCAAAGAAGATAATTATTGGATTTCATAATATTATAAAATGGTTATTATAAAATGAAAAGCATAGACACTACTCTTTTGATCTATCCTCATAAGCAAATGTATTTTCTATCTGACTCGAGATAATAGTCAAGATTATAGAATATAATACATTATATTCATCCATGTGTTTTTCTAAGCATGTTATCAGTACCAGATATTCCTGTTATCAACACTATACTATCTAGTCATAGTTCAAAACCTACCTCTTTCACATTTTGTTATGGTTGACTTGAACACTAACTGGCACTATCCACTTGAAGTCAACAGGTTCACTAATAGAATGATATGTGACCCAATTCTGAGCAACGAAGCTATATAATAAGTGAGATTGGTAGAAGAACCAAATTTTTCCTGAGCATGACGACTCACAACTTGTATTTATTTCCGTCTGTGTAACCAGTTGACACTCTGTGCTCTGTATTGGCATTTAATCTCATGTTTTCAGACAGCAACACACAAAGCCAGCTTTGGTTCTGCTCTGACTAGACTACCTTCTTTACAGGTACATGATTTTCATAGAAATCGTTACTTAACTTTTTATAGCTATTTTTAGCTATTTTATTTTTTCTTATTAGATCGAGTATACATCTTTTCCATACAGCGCATACAGATGGAAACACCAGTACAGCATCAATGTTCCCCTCCTAAGGATAATGTTGAGAGTGATGTAACATGTAAACTCAGGTGAAAAATAAGTGCAAGGAAAGTGTGTGAGAGGTGGAGGGTAAGAGGGTGCTTAGGATAACTCTGTTTGTGTTCCTACATGTCTGATGTTGTTGCCTAAGAATTGGTTGCTATAGAACTGAAGAGATGTCTCAGCAGATAAAAACACACACTGCTGTTCTTGATTCTCTACACCCACATTCACAACTCACAACTGCCTAGAACTCCAGCTCCAGGGATCTGATACATTTGATCACCATCTGCATTTATGTGCACACATGGTCCTTAGTGAGAAATGGACATGCCAGAGAAGTAAAATCAAATAATTGGCACACTTAAATTTCACGTTTATGAAATCGTCATCAAAAATTCATTCTGAGTGTGGTGAGACACACCTTTAATCCCAACACTCAGGTTCAGCTTTGACCATGTAGGGAGTTGGAAGGCAGCCTCGGCTACACAGCTCAAATTGCACACAACCAACATTTTTTTAAACTACAAAAATCATATTATGTAGTTGATTACTAAAGCCATAAAGACATACATAACTGATAAATATATTTTTGTAATCTATACATAATGCATTTCATGTTTATCTTAAGAAAATGCTTTTGTATAAAGTCTTGTTCTGCTTGCTGTTTCAGATGTACATTACCAGCACTATCAAAGCCAAAGGAACCAGACTTGCTAAGCCTGTCCTGTGCTTGGGATTAATGTGTCTGGCCTTTCTTACTGGACTCAACAGAGTAGCGGAATATCGAAATCATTGGTCAGATGTGATAGCAGGCTTCCTAGTCGGAATATCTATAGCAGTATTTCTGGTAAGTTCAACTTTAAAGAATATGCTTGATTTTAGTAAACTTTTAATAAACCACCTCTAAGAAGATGGTAGGATGAATGACTGTGATACATAACATGAACATATATATGGTTCTGACTACTCATTTCTTCTTCCTTGCTTATTTATTCTTAAGATCAGGTTTGGGAAAGAACAATGAATCAATTCCACACATAAAATACTTTTATATAAAATGGGGAAAGGCTATATAGTCCTCCTCAAGAACTACTTTTTACATTTATTTGTGTGTGTGTGTGTGTGTGTGTGTGTATGTGTGTGTGTGTGTGTGTATGCATGCACATGAGTGTGCACACATGCACAAGTGCACATGTGCCATGGCATACATGTGCAGGATTAAGAGCCAGCTTGTAAGAGTGGGTTCTTTCATTCCAGAAAGTGGAGGTTGAAGGTTAAACTTGAAGATTAAACTCGGTGATGAAGTACCTTTAGCCGCTATCTCAATGGTTCTCAGCCTGTGGGTCACTAGGCACTATCCCTTTAAGGGTTTAACAAACTTTTCATATGCATTACACATCAAGTACTTACACTATGATTCATAACAGTAGGAAATTACAGTTATGATGTAGCAACAAAAATACTCTTATTTTTGGGCTCTTCACAACCTGAGGAACTCTATTGAAGAGTTGCAACACTCGGAAGTTTGAGAACCATTGCCCTCAGCAATCTCACCTGTGCCTCCTCAATTAGTTTTATGGACTGAATTGTTTGTATAATTACAAAACTTCTCAGGATAGTTTACCTCTATTGTATTAAAATAAATATCCTCGAGGACCCAAGCGCCTCATGCATTTAATCTGTTGCTCCATGAGATCTGTGCCACAAATGCTCCCACAGCCAGGGATTGTAAAATGTATCACTTTGCCTTAGGAACTAAATAGTCAGAGAGAGTGACAGAGACTCAATTATGCCTAGTCATGGGTTTCACACAGTGAGGAGCTTGCAGAGACTTCTAATGGTGTGCCCCCTGTCTGCTAAAAATGTGTGTCTGCTCAAAATATGCTTGCCGCATAGCTACAGTTTGATTTATTAGAAGATTTCAGTCTGAGTTTCATTAATTGGTCCATTTTTTGTGAGGGTTCATATTACCTAGATGATCAAGGGTATAGTTTATAAATCAAAAGGCTTCTACGGGGACACAATATGGTTTAAGAAGTACTTTACATCCATTTTGATCTAGTTTGAGCTGTCCTTCCTCTACTGTTCCTTCCTCAGCCACCTTTCTCTAGTTAATAATCAGTAGCAAAAAAAAAAAAAAAAAAAAAAAAAAAAAAAAGTGTGTGAGCTTTCTGTTTATATGTTTGAGTACAATTGAAGTGCCTGGAATTTGCAACGAACTGTTTCCTCTAAAACCTCCTGTAGCAGACTGGTGGGCATGACTGTATGTCTGCTCCACATTCTGAGCAAGTTTCCATCTCCTTTTCTTTCTTGTAGGGACCTTCACTGTGATTCTCAAGGTCATTGGGAGATTGGAGAGGGAAAGCTTTTAGAAATTCCATGATGGGTTGAAAAGTCAGTTCAGAATGTCCCTCCCCTTCTCAGACTGAGTTTGCATTTACAGGCAGGGAACAGGAAGAGGTCCAAAGTAACCTGATCCAGGGCCTTTTATGGCAGTAGTCTGGCTGCTCATGGCCTCTGATTGGCTAGAGATTGAGCTGTAATGGATGGCTGAGATTCAGTTGCTTGGTTACAGGTGTATCCTAGATAGGGTACAGATTGTTTACTGTTGAGTCTTGCAGGCACTTTTGGCTAAATTTCATCATCTAACTACAGCAACAGACTTTGGCTAAAATTATCACTTAACACCTCTGCCTCTTTGAATTCTCTTGCTGCCTCTTGAAACTCTGGAGGAAGAGTGCATCAAAAAGTTCCCCTGCTTTCACTCACCAACACTGAAACTGGTTAACATTTAAAAGAATCAAAACAAAACAAAAATTTGATGCAAATTATGATGTCACTGCATTCAGCTCCCTGGGTGTAGATTGTCTTCTCTGGCATTTCATCAACCTCCTGCTGGTCTTCCCTAGGCCATCCCTATATCTTCCTCTACTTCCAGAAAGCCTCATAGTGCCTTAAAGAGATCCTTTAAAATCAGAAACCTAGTGACTTCTCAGACACTTGCCTGAGAACTTGATAAATGAAGAGCTATGCTGCAGAATCCCCCTAAGCTCAAGCCCCTCTAGTGTGCATATTCAATCAAAGAATGTATATTATTTAGATTGTAAGCCTTCCCTTTAAATATGACACATGAGAAAGATGACTCCATGGACAGTTCACACCAAAACAGTGTTCCAACCATGTAACTAAGAATGAATTATGTGTTCATCAGTGATAATTGATAATTGTGAATGGCTGTAGGTGACAATTGGTGAGCCAAGGAAGCTCAGGTAAGCATGTCCTGTCTCTAGTGAGAGAGTTTTGTTTTGTGGATTAGCTATTCCCTCAAATTCCCCTTCCTTCTCTTACATCATAAAATAAAATGCTGCCAAGTCCCTACCCAAATACAAGTACTGTGCTTAGTGATGTGAAGAAATGTCTGAGAAAAGGAGCTCATATGATTAAATATGTTACTATAAAGGAAAACAGACATGGAGCTTCATAGAGGATTAAATACAATTTACCAACAACACTGGAGACATTAACATCATTGGGAAGATATACCAGTCCGGAAGGATGGATCAACTTGGGAAGTTTACAAAATAAATAGGTCTGGACTCTGGGTAAGGAAGAAGAACAAAATGCTGGACACAGAATAAATATGAAAATCTACATAAAGACATCAAGGATGCAGCCCTTCCTATGCTACGGGGTCATGACACAGCCTATACAAGAGAAAGTAGAATCCTAGAACAGTACAAGTCTTCCTTCATGAATGACAGTGGGGGCTGGAAAGACTGTGTAAATCAAGAGAATAATGTGGACTTTTGTTTAAAATGTACATGAATTAGGAGCCACTGCCATCAAATGACTAGAAGTAGACCAAGCCTGTTTGAGTCCTAGCTTCTTCACATGCTCCCCTTTGCCCCCACAAGCCTGTTTGAGTCCTAGCTTCCTCACATGCTCCCCTTTGCCCCCACAAGCCTGTTTGAGTCCTAGCTTCCTCACATGCTCCCCTTTGCCCCCACAAGCCTGTTTGAGTCCTAGCTTCCTCACATGCTCCCCTTTGCCCCCACTGACTACTTTACCGAATCTTCCTGTGCTCCTGGATCTCTCTTTAAATGAGGGAAATCACAACTCCCCTAAGAACTCATTCTTGAACTTACAGAAGGGAAAAGAAAGTAGTGCATGCTTAGTGAATGGCCACAGGAATGACTGAAGTGCAATTCCATGAGTGATAGTTTGCTTCCAGTCATTACCTTTTACCCTGTGAGATTTGTGGTTTAAATATATATTCTGGAACTAACCTGGAGATGAAGATAGAGAAGACATGCTATGAAGAACGAGGGAAATAAGCCAGTGTAAATTTGACCATAGAGACAGGGAGAGGAGGTAGAATCTTTGGAAGGGAAAGGGAGGAGGGAGAGCCTGAGGGAACAGAAGATGATGTGCATGAAGTCCAGGCAACAACTTGTGATGACTCCCAGGCTTCTCATTTGGACAGCCCAGTAGAGCATTTATCTTGTGCAGCAACTCCAACTCTGGCTGGCAAATGTTCTACAATTATCTCGCAGTGTTTTTGGGATTCTAAAATGATTCCAAAATAAAAGGAACATGACTCTACTTCGAGCCGCTGTCTTGGTTGAAGGATACCTCCTCTGATCACCATTATCTATACATGGCATTTTCCTCTGACTCATTCTACTGGTTCATCCCCCACAACCAGTGAGTCATCTACTTCAAGTTCATTTCTGATACCCAAGTTACT
This sequence comes from Mus minutoides, assembly GCA_902729485.2. Taxonomy (NCBI): domain Eukaryota; kingdom Metazoa; phylum Chordata; class Mammalia; order Rodentia; family Muridae; genus Mus; species Mus minutoides. The sequence goes on along the minus strand of LR749593.1, from coordinate 2,339,657 downwards.
CCTTATGTCTTATGCCAGAACTTCTGACCAGAACTTCTTGCTTCCTATCTCATGTATAGATACAGTTCCTTCCTGACCCTTTGCTTCAGACATCCTTCATATAACCACCTTGCTGTTTTTCTTAACATTGTAATAGTTCATTGCCAATAACAAGAATAAACACTACCCTCCCTGATACATTAACTCCAGACAGTTCTAGGGACCACAATGATTTATTTCCTAGTGAGAGGTTTCCTACTCCTTTCACCATGTATATAAATCCAGCTTTTGAAAGTAAAATCAGCTCCCTTCCCTTACCACAAACAAGTCCTGTCCTTCCTACATCTTTGTTCTGCGGGAATTCTGGTGTGTGTGTGTGTGCGCGCGCGCACACGCGCGTGTGTGTGTGTGTGTGTGTTTTACAGTGGTGAGTGAGAAAGGGGTAATATCTGAGACCTGTCTTTGCAAGTGTGTGACACCACACATGTCACTTGCATTTCACTAGTACTCTAATAGTGAGACTGTCCCCAAGCTAAACTCATAAAGACCCTTGTTGTTTCTCCCTTTTGTGTTTCTCCATAACACAAGTCTTAGATGCCATGTCTATGGTTTTGTTTCACTGTCCTTCTTTGCAACAGAGAAAAACTCTGTTCATTTTGTTAACTGCTTGTCTTTGCAAGTATCTGGAACAGGGTCAGGTGTATGGGTTGAATGAATGAATGAAGTACTTAATTGACAACCTTGACTTTGAAAAGCTCAATGAAGTTCCACGTATAGTAAGCATTGCTTTGTTGCATTCCTTACCATGTCTATACCTTATAACTCAACCCAAGTCCTCTACATAGCTAAGATTTGGCTTGGACACGCCCATTCTTCCTAGGCAGTAACTCTGATCACCTTAGTCCTCTCATTTTCCTTTTGATTTCTGCCATGTATCTGTCTGTGCTGTTAGTATCCTACAAGGAGTTATATTGTGTTCTAAATCTGTCACCCTGTCCATTGTGCAAGGCTAAAGAGTAGAGCCATCATGATTAGCAAAATACTAAACAAATAGTTCTTGAGCACTAGTTGTTGAAATTATTGTTATCATAAAAATGGATGACATGAAATCTACTCCAAACATGATACATAGTATTGTTTGCAGAAGTGGTCAGCTGTATTGATCCCAATAATAGCTTGTCATGTTATTTTATAAAAGAGTAAAAATCATTGCAGCATTTCATTGAGATATATTGTCTTCATGTTACAGATTAAAAATTGACACCTAGATACAGCAGATAGCTTGTCCATGGTCGTGTCTCATTAAAGTTATTAGTATATAACAAAAAACCAAAATTAAGAGTCAATACTGGCTGGGCATGGTGGCTCACACCTTTAATCCCAGCACTTGGGAGGCAGAGGCAGGCGAATTTTTGAGTTTGGGGCCAGCCTAGTCTACAGCGTGAGTTCCAGGACAGCCAGGGCTACACAGAAAAACCCTGTCTTGAAAACAAACAAACAAACAAACAAACAACAACAAAAAAAGAGTCAATACTGTTCTACTTCCCAATGTTAATAATGCAGTAATTATGGGAAAATAAAAGTGAATATATCAATAAATTTATTATAAGTGCTACATAAAGAAACCAAAGTGTGTACAGTGATGGTTTATTGCTATAATCTTTATCACAGAATAGAGATATACATGTGTAGGAGCCATTGATCTAAAACTGCAGTGTTTGAAAGGAAATTAAGTTTAAGTCATTATGGCATAGACATATACGGTAAAATTTGCCACTTGAATGCATGTTCATTCATTAGTGTGCTCATTCATGAATGAGTTCATTCACTTTGACAGTGAGGTACAGAGGTAGAAAACTGAAGATTTGGTTCCTGACTTGCACACTGTAGAGTCTGAGAAGAGACACAAATCAAATATTCCCTTATCTAGTATGAAATGTCATGAGGAGGCTAGTACCCTAACAGTCTTAGAGTTCTTTCTATTTCATCACAGGGAAAACAAACACATGAAACACAGTAAGCTTTCCTGGCTGAGGGCTCATGGAAGACTTTTGTAGGACAGCTAGGCAAAAAAGTGCTTGTTGCACAAATGCAAGCATTTCATATCTAGAGCCTGTAAAAATGCTGAGTGAGCAATGTAGCCTGTCTGTAACTTCAGCACATGGGATGCTGAGAAAGAACATACTGGGGACAGTCTGGCTAGCTAGGCTAGTGAGCTTGTTCAAGAGCTCTTAGGTGAAGTAAGAGATCATACCTAAATGTATAAAGTTTATTGGAATTTATCTGTTGTCAACCTCCAACCTAGGCGCATGCATGCATATACATGCCTATGTAAGCAAACACCACACACACACACACACACACACACACACACACACACACACACACACACACATCTTCTTACTTTTTCTTATTTGCTAAGGGAACATCAATTCTAGACTTTTGAAATTAGCACACAAAATTTTTATTTATTTAAATAAGAAACTAAAGAAGAACTAGTTACTCCCTTGTAATTGAAATAAAAAGTGTTAAAAAGAATAATTAGGCTAGTAAATACCATTCCTTATGTATCTACTATGGGTTAGGTGCTTAAGCATTTCACAGATAAATTCTAGCTGCTTCTATTACATCAACCTGTATTTAAAACAAAGACATAGGAAAGAGCCTTTCAAAGAGTTTTCTAAACACATGCACACACACACACACACACACACACACACACACACACACACTCACACAATGCATGCAGTCTGCAAACTGAATTTGACCTACTGCCTGCTTTATAATGAGAAGCTTATTGCAATGTTAGCATGGCTTTTATCTTATAATAAAGTAGCTGCTTTTCCTTCAAAAAGGAAGAGTTGAGTAATTGCTGTTGACTATAGCCCTATAATGCCCCAAATATATACATATATATGTAATCGGTGTATATATATATATATATATATATATATATATATATATATATATATATATATATATATATTCTAACATAATATATTAGTATTACTTAAAAGTCTAACTAATAAACACATGATGAATCAGTAGCAGAGTAATCATGCCTAATTTCATGCCTAAAAGTTCAGTTAGCCCACATTGATGCTAACTGAACCTTTAGAGTTCTGTACATCTAAGTACACAGTTATTTCATTTTAACTGATCTTACTTTAAATATTTCAACAGTTCTTTTCAAATGTCCAAATTTCTAATTATTAATAATCCCAATGAAAATGTAACTGTTATGTAAAGTTATCAAATGTATTCTTTGTATGTTAGTACAATGCTCATTCATCAACTGCAGCTTGCACACTGAAGTTAACCTGCTGCCAACGTTAATAAGAGAGCCGTTATATATTAAGTTAATAATAAGATGTTTCCATACATCTTCTCTGATGAACAGATGAAATTGTTGCTTTCCTGGCAAAAGGGCAGAGTTGCATAGTTTCCATTGGCTCTAACCCCACACCACTGAAAATATTAACTAAATCATTTAATAGCTTCCCTTTACAGACAAAACATTATGACTCTATTTCTTGAACAATCAATCTCTTTTAGTCCTTAGTGGGATCATGAGAGTGTCAACTTATAAGATGGAAAGAAAGACTGAAAGAGTACTGAATAAATACCTCCAAGCCTTTACCATCCTTTCTCTAGAGATCAAGGTGCAGAGAAAGTGTGTGTGAGTGTATATGTGAGTGTGTGTGTGTGCATGTGTGTGTATATGTGTTGTGAGTGCATATGTGTGTATGTAGTATTAGTGTATATAGTGTTAATGTATATATGTATGAATGTAGTGTGAGTATGTATATGTGTGTGTGTGGCATGTGTGCGTGTGTGTAAGTGTATATATATGTATATGTGTGTGTATGATGTGAGTGTGTATATGTGTGTGTATGTGTGTC
>LR749593.1:2275229-2335676 GCA_902729485.2 Mus minutoides | reverse complement strand
TGTGTGTGTGTGTGTGTGTGTGTGTGTGTGTGTGTATGATGTGAGTGTGTATAAAAGTATGTGTGGTATTACATAATTTTCTTTATTTACATTTCAAATGCTATCCTGAAAGTTCCCTGTACCCTCCCCCCTCCCTGCTCCCCTACCCACCCACTCCCAATTCTTGGCCCTGGTGTTTCCCTGTACTGGGGCATATAAAGTTGATCTATTTTTTAAACCTATAGCTTTTCTAGGACAAAGAAAGGAAGGTTAAAAAAAGATAAATTACAGCTTGAAAGAAAATAATTTTGTAATATAAAGTATCATTTTATATATTATTATATTGTATCCTTGCAAATTTTATTCAGGAATGGTAAGTAACCAAGACTCAATAGGTATGTAGAATGATGGAGTAGTAACGGAGCTGGGAGGTGGCTCAGTGGATAAGATCACTCAGTTCTTGCAGAGGACCTGCGTTTTGTTACCAGCACACACATGTTCCTGGTACACAACCATTTGTGACTCTAGTTTCAGGGCATCCATTTTCCTCTTATGACTTCCTTGGACAATAGGCATTCATATGATGTACATACATAATGCAGACCAAGCACTCATACACATAATATAAAATAAATCTTTAAAAAATAGAAATAAAGTGAGGAGCTGAATCTAAAGGATGGACCAACCAGTAACTCCTGCAGCTGGGGATCCATCCCATAATCAGCCACCAAACATAGACGCTATTGCATATGCCAGCAAGATAGTGCTGAAAGGGCCCTGATGTAGCTGTCTCATGGGAGGCTATACCAGTGCCTGGCAAACACAGAAGTGGATGCTCTCAGTCAGCTATTAGATGGAACACAGGGTTCCCAAGGAAGGAGCTAGAGAAAGTACCCAAGGAGCTGAAGGGGTCTTCAACCCTATAGGTGAAAGAACATGAACTAACTAGTACCCCCAGAGCTCATGTCTCTAGTTGCATATATAGAAGAGGATGGCCTAGTTGGCCATCACTGGGAAGAGAGGCCCCTTGGTCATGAAAACTTTATATGCCCCAGTACAGGGGAACGCCAGGGCCAATAGGGGGGGAGTGGGTGGGGTGGGTAGGGGAGCAGGATGGGGGATGGGGTAGGGTTTAGGGGATTTTTGGGAGAACATGTGAAATGTAAATGAAGAAAATATCTAATAAAAAATGGAAAAGAAAAAAAAGAAAAGATCAATAAAAAAGTTTTAAAAAAAGAAATAAAATACTTAGTAGTAAGTTTAACCAAAAATAGTCTTCCAGTGATGAATTTGTGAAAATATACAATTTAAATATATCACTATTGATCAAGAATTTTATTATTTAGAATAAGTATTAGGCTGAAACTAAAAGTAAGTACTATTTATTCTAGAATATGAAGCCCAGGAAAGGAGAACAACACATTATCCTGTAGTTGGTATAAATTCAGCATAGGAAATAATTTTTCTGTGTTGCTTTAGTCATTATTTCTTAAATGTGATTCATCTGCATCAGAAAATTTGCAGTAAATTTAAAGGTTCCTTCTTCTGTACCTTATGCTTCACCTACTAAATCGGAAACCTTAGAAGATGAATGAAAAATGTGAATTTTTAACATTACAGGAACTTAATTTTCATGCATGGTTCAGTTCATTCTTTCACCTCTGGGATATAATCAGCTGAAATGAGGGTTAATTCTCTTTATGTAAAGGGTCTTCTATTTCAAGAGTAGCTTTAGTAAGCTATTGTTCAAATTATATATATATATATATATATATATATATATATATATATATATATATATATATATATCACAATAGACAATAAACTAGTATAATTAAAAGAATGTTACTAAATTAGAGAGTGCCAACTGTCAAGGATTAGAGTGAATGTAATAATCTTGAATCACTGGGAAATAATGAGCATGAAAATTAAGTTGTAGATTAGCTACATTAAGGAAAGGTTAGCTTGCTACGGATTTTTATAAGGTTATGTTGTTATTTTTGGATAGGTTTGAACATGGTCTATACTTTAACGAACATTTTGGAATGACAGAATTGTCATTATTCATTCGTTTACATATTCATTGGTGAATTTTCTTGAACTTATCTGCATTAGAATAGCTATTCTAATTTATTCATGGTAAGTCTGTGTGTAAAGTTTTATGCATGTAACATTTTGATAATTTTAAAACTTGGTTGCTATAGGAGATTTATGAAACTCCTCAAAAGGGTGTTAGTTGTAGAATATATAATTTACCTAACTGAAACTCTTTCCTGCAATTTTAGGTTGTATGCGTGGTAAATAATTTTAAAGGAAGACAACCAGAAAATGGACATATACACAGGGACAATGTGGCCCGGATGACGATGACCAACATTCCTCGTGTAGAAAGCCCTTTGGAAAAGGTAACATCTGTGCAGGTGATTCATAGCTTCAAAATGTCATCATCTAGGCTAAATTCAACAGTTATCTCTGTTTGTGTATTCAGAGAGTGACCAGTTATTTACTTATTTATGCTTACTTAATCTCAGAACTTAAGGTGTCAGTTAGCAAGAATTTACTACTGGAAAGAGCATCTCATTTAAAGTACCCACAGATATCACCCATGCTGGAATCTTGTAACTGTGCATGGAACTCATCCAGCACTTGGCTAGAGTGTCTAAGGAATAGTGTTCCCTGGCCGCAGACTCAGGCGAAATGAGAAGGGACATTTATTTGCAGATGCATGAATTTTTTTCACTAAGTCTACTCCATTCCTCCCGTGCTCTCCATCAGTGAGAAAGTGCCTCATGAATTGTCACCGCGCAGTTACCACACAAGCACCCTGCACAGAGGCTCATTGCTCCAAGATCAGGCAGCATGTCCTTTCTTGTTGGAAGGGAGGCTGTGGGTCAGGCTGGGCTGAGTTTGTCCACAGACAATGTTTTAAACGACAGGTTCAGGTCTCACTGGGTGTCACAGTGGGCAAGAAGTCAAGTACTTTACAGAATTTTCCACTAGAACCCATAAACTGACAGAGAGAAGTGCTTATAAACTTCTATTAATTTTGTTTTTTATATCAAGTCCAAGAGATTTGTGTCTCCTTAGTTTGGGAACTAGGGCTGAGATAAAGCAGAGGCAGGGCTTCTGTGCTTGCTGGGGTATACAGAGATGGAGATAGCATTCTCTCCGTTCTTTTTATTTCTGTTTCCAATCAGAATGCTTTCTGCACTGGACATGGCCTGTGTCCCTGACCACCTCATGGAAGGATCACGGTAGGAATGCTAGGAATATATCAGGGGCAGATTTCATCCTTTCCTTAGACTCCTCCATGTTCCCGTGCTTCTCAGCCAGAACTAGAGGGCAGTCACATAAAGGAAACTTCAAGAGCTTTCTACTTATCTCTGTGTGTGTGTGTGTGAGAGAGAGAGAGAGAGACAGAGAGAGAGAGACAGAGACAGAGACAGTGAGAGACAGAGACAGAGAGACAGAGAGACAAAGACAGAGACAGACAGAGAAAGACAGAGAGAGACAGAGAAAGACAGAGAAAGACAGAGAGAGACAGACAGACAGAGAGAGAGGGGGAGGGAGGGAAGAGGCAAGGGGGACTGTGTGGAATAAATACATTGCTTTTGTTATAGTTCACATTGCAAAAACAAAGGAGGGTAGCATGCAAAGTTCCCCTACTCCTTTGATTGTGATAACCATTAATTTAAAAATGGCATTTGTTTCTTCACAGTAGTGTTCTGATGAGTGAAGAGTAATGTTTTGTCAACATTTGATGGGCAGGCATGGCTGAGAGCTTTAGTATCATGTCATGCTGGTTTTTCTTCATGTCTGCGTGTTTCTTCTGAACGTTATGTAAACTGGTAAACCTCTTATGTTCAAAGCACACATTTGATGAACTATGACCTTCAGTATAATGATAATACACAGGTATACTTCATTTCTATGCAAGTGACTTTTCCCTTAATGGTGGGAAGTTCATCACATGCCAAATATCATAATTTATGAGGAAAAGTCATGGGTTCTTTCAAATCTGAGTAAGAATATCTGAATGTCCATTCCTTTTTATGAAATGAATGGCTCATCTGTGGTAAGCATCTCATTGGAATCCAATGACCACTAAAATTTTATTCATCTGTTTATCACATTAAGTCATAAAGAGTCTAAGTCCCTAGCCATGGAGGATTATTAAAACTGTAGTGAATGTTCCCATGACAAAATCCATACCACAGGATACCTCTGCCCATAGATCTATGAGCAGTCTGGCTGGAAATTTTGGAAATTTTCAACCTTAGTCAATTCACTCAATCTAAGTGACTAGTGTTTTAAATCCTTTTGTCTTGCTGTGAACAAATATTTGACAGAAAGGAATTTAAAGGGGCAAGAGTTTATTCTGGCCACAGTTCAAAGATGAAAGCCACCATGGCAAGGACGAAATAGTTTGTAGTAGTGCGAGGTGTCTTTTCACACTGCTTCTACAGTCAAGAAGTAGAGAGAGAGGAAAGCGGATCTTCAACTAACTTTCACCTCCTTTCCTTTATAAGTAGTCCAGGACCAGTTGGTGGAATGATGGCATCCACCTTTAGGGTGGGTTATTCATTCTCAGTTCATATTCTGGGGAAGTACCATCGTATGATAGTACTCTCCCAGAGAAGTATCTCCTAGTTTATTCCTAACCTCCTCTATTTGACATTGATGATTAAACATAGCATTTGACTTTTGCTTGTTAGGTTTTGCTTGCTTTTGTTTTGTTTTAATAAATTGGTCATTTGTGAGAGTTACTTAAGTTAGTTCTAAAGCACTAAGAATAATGTCTAGAACCTATGAAGTTAAACAACAACAAATTATTATTTTACAGCAGTAAACTGCAACAGGTACATCAATATAAAAGAATAATTTTAATTTTACAGTACTTTTAAAAATAAAAGGTCTGAGGATATTATTCCTATTATTCCTATGTTAGGAATAATAGGGAAGGTCTAATAGCTGATTATCAGAATGAAAATTATAGAAAAATGTTTGAAATAGGTTCTCATGTGACCTAGGTTGGCCTCAAATTTGCCACATAGCCTAGAATAGCCTTGAACTCTTGATTCTCCTGCCTTCATTTAAGTTCTGATATTGTAGGTATCTACCATCACACTTGACTCAAAAGAAATGTTACGTTTGTAAAATCTTGTGTATGTGCAGAGTAAAGGCAGTTACTCAAAATACTATACAAGATACTCACCTCTAGTATCTAGAGAGGAGTATGTGGGCGGGAGAGAGAGAGAGAGAGAGAGAGAGAGAGAGAGAGAGAGAGAGAGAGAGAGAGAGAAATGGAGACAGAGAGGAATTGACAAAGACAGAGAGAACTAATACAACAGTGCTCAAACCTTAAGATAAACTGAGCCAGTGAGATAAGACTTTATGTCCACTCTCAGGTTTGCTCTATTATCTTTTTTTTCTGCCTCCACTTCTTCCCCACCCCCTTTTCTGTCTCTACTCCCTCTCTGTCTTTCTCTCTTCACTTTCCCTCTCTTCCTTTCTATTATCAAATACTATGCTGTTCATGAGTACACGCACAACTCAATATAATTCCAATTTTAAAGTATTTCATTTTCTTAAGCTAACTTTTAGAAGGTCTGGTCTCCTTAGAGTGTCTAAATGATATGTTCAGACTAACTAAAATTCCTTAGGGGAGATGCGTCCAGTATAATTTATACCCCTGTGCTATTTCTTTGTGATCTTGATAATCCTTTTGAAAGACCTCTGTGTATTTTCCTCTGCCAGATTAAACACTGAAATCTTGTTTGTAGCTCCCATGTGTTCAGGTCCACCTGCAGCCACCTGAAGTCCTCTCAGTACAGTGGCTCTGGCTCTTGCATATGCAGGTTTCTTTCCTTTCTTAGAATTCCTACCATCTCACTCCGAGAGTCAGCTCCCTTCAAATATCACGTCCTGTCCCCCAAACTCATTCTCTTTGCTTCCTCCTTCGAGGTTCATTTCCAGAAGAATTGGCAGTGTTGCTGGCTCTGGGATGTTTCCAGAAACTTAAAAGTCACTATTAATCTCCCTTAGGAATCCAAGAATCAAGGATCTGTGTTTTCTTCTAGGAAATACTGATGCAACCAATTATAATTCTACCACCCTTTATCTCCTATGTTAGGAATAATAGGGAAGGTCTAATAGCTGATTACCAGATTGAAAATTATAGAAAAATGTCAAAATGTTAGGAATTTCTACTAGATGCAGCATAAACAAATCCACAGTGTGGGAAATCCTTCCCCACCCCAACTTTGGCTAATGATTCATGACAAGTGAAGGGACCCTGAATAAAACTGAGTAAGTATCCCCCAAATGAGTAGGTAACTATTTTATGTCAAAACAAAAAATACAAATAAACAAACAGTTGGCAGGATGGCTCTCCCAGAGAACCCAGGTTTTGTTCTCAGCAGCTCACAGCTTCCCATATGTCCAGTTTCACAAGACCAGATACATAGAATCTTGGATTTTTGGGGCACCCCATACACACAGGATATGCATACATGAAAACAAAACACTCAAACACATAACAAAAACCAATTATATCTTTAAAAATTGCCAAGTATATCTAAAGCAACAGGAACAATTTCCTTCAAAGACTGCCCCAGCTTTGTGGAGTAGAAGTTAACCTGCACAGAAACATCATCTGTGGTGGGCCAGCAAACGCGAGACAAAACCATAGAGAAACAAAATTATCTTCCTGAAGATGCTCACATGAGTTTCTGCACACATTCCATTCAAAGGAGGACAGAGAACAGCCTCTTCCCTCTCCTTCACGCAGATGTTGAAGACCCAACAGTTACTGAGGTAAATGTTTAGACTGTTCATGAAGCTTTTCCACACAGTTCAGGGAATTTAATTGAGTTAAATCTAGATTGCTTCAAGTGGGAATAATCAGGAGAAGAACTTAGATCTCCTAAACTGACTTTGGGACAAATACCAGGCAATGTAAACCTTTTATTGGGTGAGAGGAGACAGGGAGGGGGCCAGGATGATACCATTGGTAAAGTGCTTGCTTCAGAAGCATGAGGGCTAGTTTGGGTCTCTGGCATGCACATAAAGGGCAGGTAATATCATGTGTGTCTATAGTGCCAGAGCTGTGGAGGCAAAGACAGGCAGCTCTTTTCACCTCTGGGGGAACCTCTACTCTTGAGGAGCAATCCTGTCTAAAAAATAAGGTGGAATGGAATTTAAGAAGTCGCCCAGGGTCACTTTTGGTCTGTGCACATTCAATCAAATGTTCATGCATCTCCACATACAAATGCATACATCTTAACAAACACCTCTCTCTCTCTCTCTCTCTCTCTCTCTCTCTCTCTCTCTCTCTCTCTCTCTCTCTCTCATCTTTATTGTCTGTGGCATCTCCTTTCCAAAATACAGGAAATTAAAGAGAACTCTCGGGATGGAAGCTAAACTATAATCTGTGTAATTAGAACCAGTGAGAGAACATGGGTGCTGGCATGGTGTGATTTCAACCAACATTGGAGGTCAGAAAGGAAGAAGTCCAAGCAGAGGAAAGCAAAAACAAGTAGATTGAGATAGACTAAAGAGAGCCCTGGAGAGATGACTCAGCAGTCAAGTGGGGATACTGCTCCTAGGTCAGGCCCAAGTTCTAGTCCCAGTACTGGTGGTAGGCTTATGATAGCTTAACCCAGATCTAGGGGAATCTTACACCTCTGACTTTGGCAGGTACCTGGATTCAAGTACACAAACTCACACATGGATACACACACATGCACACAATTAAAATTAAAAATATTTTGCTTTTTTAAAAAGGTAGATTAAAAATAAAAGAGCAATACAAAGAAACTGACAAGAGAAAAGGTATGAGGTAGAGAAAACAATCACCAAAGCCTATCTTCTAGGACAGGGCAGCCATCAGAGCAGTAATGGTATTATCTAATTTTCTTTATATCTTAAGATATACTATAAGAAAAATAGACCTTCTTTCGCAAATAAATATTTGAATATTTAATATGGGAGAGTTAAACAGATACAAGGTCAAACTGAAATATTCATTCGAACTTCTTAGAGATTTATGAAAATTAACAATACTGACAAAAAGTAAAACAATTACAGTTTGTAACAATTTTAACATCAAGGAAAGTAACAGTTACAGATGTTGTGGTAGGTGACAGTGTCAGTCTCAACCACTAACTACATCTTTAGGTAGACTATCTTTTCCATTTTATTTAATTTGCACTTGGCTACTGGCCTGTGACTAGAACTGACAGAGACTTCATTGGTCAGAAATTTCCTGGGCCTTGAGAATTTCTGCCCATTTTGTTAGCCTATGCCTTCTCCTGGTAGGATTCTACTGCAGCCTACACTCCAGGACAGGAAAACATGGGAAGTGTATCTGTACCACAGAAGCTAGCCATCAGTGTACAAAATGAGAACTAGGCAATGGGAACTGCAGGGTTGTGGAGATTGTCAGAGTATACCTTGTGAAGTCACATGTACTCCCACACAGAAAAGATAGGGGCCTGCTCTATTAGTCTTGGTTCTCTAGAGCCATCCATCCATCCATCCATCCATCCATCCATCCATCCATCCATCCATCCATCCACTCATCCATCCATCCATCTATACTCTCTTTTAGTAGTGTGTGTTTGCCTGTGAAGAGAGCTAGTTCCTTTGTACTTCAAACTCAGAATCTCTTATGTGTGTGATGGGCTTCTTTCTTTCTTTCTTTCTTTCTTTCTTTCTTTCTTTCTTTCTTTCTTTCTTCCTTCCTTCCTTCCTTCCTTCTTTCTTTCCTTCTTTCCTTTTTTTTTTTTTGCCAAGGCAAACATGATTATATACTGTTGTGTTCCCTAGTAAAAGTTCTTTTGAAGTTTCAGGATGTTGTAACCCTCCATATACTTAAGATTCTCTTGCTTTTCTATAAAGCAAATCTTTATTTCATGGAACTTCTGGATGGTATATAATGTTCTATAGGACCACACAAGACAACCTTAGTAGTGATTAGACATTGCAGTAGTTAATGGGCATAAATTGATACATACTTTAGGCACTTAAGGTTAATTTGAGTATATATGGAAAGTAATTAAAATAAATAAAAATTTACATGTTATTCTCATGTGTTTTATTTTACTTTAACAACAAATTTAAAATGGAAACAATTAAAATGTGACATGTATGTACTTCTAAGCTAATTTTGTTTATTTGCTTTGATTTTCATTTTTAAAAACTTTTAAGCATATTTTTAAATTTCTTCTATTTTGATTTGAGATAGAGATAGACTGTTACATATATACATAGATGGTAGATAGTAACACAGATACATAGATGAGAGATAAACACATAGATGGATAGATAGATAGATAGATAGATAGATAGATAGATAGATAGATAGATAGATAGATGAAATTAAGTAGGTGGAGAGTTAGGGAGGATCTGGAAGGAGTTTGGGGAGGGTGAAACATAATCAAAATTGTTTTATGAAAAACGCTTTAAACAAACGAGAAATATTTGCAGCAGTCATTAACATCTTTTAGACTAACTATGCACTAGACATACTAGCATATGTTGACACGGTTTCACATTATTGTTTTGGCTGTTTAGGTCTGCACATTCAGGATTGATTTTTTTCCACACTATCTATGTATTGTATGAGATAGAGAATGACAAGCAGACTTCTTTTTTTTTTTTTCCAATTTCCCAGGGGCCTTTAGTAAGAGCTTCTATCTGAGAATTACTTTTGAATGACATCGTGGGTGATGAATATAGCTTAAGAGGATATGATTCACTCGGCCGTTAGTTACGGAAGAACATGCAGTGTTGGGAGAACAGTCTCTCCTCAGTAGCACACGCATTTATATACAGGCAAGGTGTTCAGAGCTGTCAACCACTCTCCTCCGTGTGGCGTGTCTAAGAATGATGAAAACATTCTGTGGAGAAAGTACTCCACAGAAATACTCTTGAGTAGAGAAAAACAGCTACAACTAGTGGAGTAGACAGTAAGCCAAGCACATCCTCTTGGAACTGACTCCCCCACCCCTTCCCACACACACTTTTTGAAAAGTATTGTTTTAGGTAAAGATGGAGTCAAAAAGCAAAAGTCAGCAATTGGGATATCTTGTTTCTGATTTAAAAGATTAAAATTCAGGGCTGAGGTTAGAACTTAGAAGTTGATTGCCTACTGTGCTTGAGACCCTGAGATGGATACCCGATCTGAAAAATAAATACATAAATAAATAAAATGAAAAGATAGAAGCAGACAATAGGGAAAGTAGGAGAAGAAGAGATGGAAGATAGAAAAAAGAAGGAAGAAAGTTTTCAGATAAACAAAACAAGATAGACAGAAGTACACATATCCAATTGTAGTGATAGCTTGAAATTCTCTATATGTCTCTGTCTCTGTCTCTGTCTCTGTGTGTGTATGTGTCTGTTAGTGATGTGGGGTGCGTATGAGCATCTGTGTGTTTATGTACACATATGAGTAGGCTTGAACATGTATGAATTTGAGTAGTAAAGCCAAAGGTTTATAGCTGGTGTCTCCCTCTATTTTCCTCTAAGTTGTTTTTGGACATGTTTTGTCACTGACCCTGAATGATATCAGGCAATAGACATACCTACTATGCCCAGATTTTTACCTGGGTACTTAGAATTCAACCTCAGGTCCTCATGCATGTATGACAAGTAATTTTCTTGATAAGCTATTGCCGCAAGCATCATGGAACATTTTCTTAAAACAGATTTCAAGGCTCTGTGAGAAAGTTATGTGTAGTGCCACATTTTTATAACATTAGTGCTTTTAAAGCTGAGGTAGAGACTATGAGGCTAGCCCAGGCTCCATAATGAGACCCTATCTCACAAAATAGAAACAGAAGCTTTGGGATTGTGTACATGGATTTCTCTACAAGTAAGCTTATACCAAATGAGTAGGTTTGCTCACATCTGTTTCCATAGATACAGTTATAAATTAATAAATAAAATGAACATATCATCAAACTCAACAGTAAAAGCTAAGCTTCTATGAAAGATAAACAGATGTCTCAAACTAGGTGGAAACTTCACACATAAAATGGCATTTTAGTTTCTATAGGAAAACATTGGAATATATCCTATTGCCATCATATAATGAGGATATAGTGAAAAAGTAACATGACCAGGATCAGAAAACTAGCCATAATAAAAACAGTATTTTTCAATTTGAGGGCAATATATTCTACATTTGTCACTTCAGAGATTAAATTCAAGATCACCCTCTTATACAATAATATGAAAGTGTGTGGAGAAATTATCATCTGTATGAATTATGTGAGCCTCTTCTTCAGTATAAAAGACTCTTTTTCTCACAGTTACTAACAACAGGAAAGCAAACATAGATATGTGTCATTGTATGGTTAAGTATTGATTTAAGTTCATAGGAATGGAAAGGCTAAATGGGGAATGAATGTTTTAGGTTTAATTCATGCATCCATGTCCTCTTTGACAGTGGAAAATATTGCTCTTCAGACTCTTCACCAGCTCATTAGACATAAACAAATAAGGTAGCTTATTCTCAATGTGTTATTAGAATATTTTCTAGCACATTTATTTTATCATTTTCTTGTGGAATCAAAACAATTGGATATTGAAATAATGATTGCATATCTGAAAACCCAAATTCTAAACATTAGTACTTGCCTTGGACAGCTCATGGTTGTTGGTCCTATTTTTTTAACACTAAATTCAGGTGTAATAAATAATTTATATCCTGTAAAACTGATGTTATGTGTGTGCATATGTGTGTGTGTAGGTATATATCCATATGTGTATGTGGGAGTCAGAAACCAACCTTGGGTATCTTCCTTAGATATCATCTACCTTGTTTTTAAGACATGATCTCTGAACACCATGGGATTGACAGTGAGTTAGGCTGGCTTGCCTGTGAGCTCCAGGTTCTCTGCTGTCTCTGATTGTCCAGCACTGGGGTTACATCTGTACACCACCATACCTGTTGCTTTTGAAGTAGGTTCTGCAGCTGGAACTTGGGTCCTCAATTTTGTAGAGCAAGCACTCTACATATGGAAGTATCTCCATAGTCCCTAAAACTCCCTAATCTTATGGGTTCTAACAAAAGTAGGCTTTCTTGTAACAATCAACAATAGTAAGCTATAGAAAATTTTAATCTACCCAGAACAGCTGCCATTTTATAATCAGCCAATCTCTAACATCCACCCTTGCTAATCAGTAATCTGCCTTCTGTGCCGGTCCGTCTTTTGCCTTTCCATGGGTGTCATAAATGGACTGACATTGTATGTAAGTGCTTTAGTCTGTCTCCTTTTTGGGTGTCAATGGGCTTTCCACCCTTTTTTTATTGGTGAAAGGTGTTCTGTTGGGTATCTGTACCTCAGCTTCTTTTCCCATTGGCTGGCTGGAGGGTATTTGGGTTGAATGTCACTGAAGGAAATCATGAATGCAGCTGAAATAAATATTAATGTACAAAATTTTGTATGAATAAACATATTTATTCATTCATAAATTACAGACACGCACACACCTGGAAAAGGAAAGTAGGCCATCTGGATTTTTACTGACTAGTGCAGTTTTATGGAAACTGGCAAGCTTCTTGGTGTTAATCAGCAACTGGTTATAAAGGAATTTATTATACACCTGTTCCTTTACCTATGTCCTCTAACTATTCTTTATTGGAGATTGCTCTGTGCTTCTGCAGCCAATCTAAAGCATTTTTAAAGGTTACAAACAAGGTTACAGTTAGTTAGGTTAACTTAATGTGAAAGGAACATGAGAATAACTTATGGGTAAGTTTCAGTTACTAGGAATATCAACATGATTTCTAATAGCGTTTTAATAAATGAAACTTGAATAAATACCAAGTCAAAGGCCTGTAGTAGACTTCCCAATCGTGTGAGATTACAACATGGTGAAGAGGGAGATTGTTTTGAAAGCAAACATAGGGGGGCAATGACAAGAGCTGTGGTGGATGAGAACATTCAGGAGACACACATATATTTACTTTGTAGTATCTCATAAGAAAAGATAGAAAGAATCATTTGCCAAGTGGTAAAGTAAGAGGCTTGGGGAGGGTAAGAATCAACTGAGGGGGCAAATGAGTGGGGAAAAGAGAACCTAAAACTGGGGTGGGTGTCAGAATTAGCAGTCAAGAAATGTCCACATGGTCAAACTTTGCAGTTAGACAGACAAGGGAAACTAGGAGTTTACATTTCTAATATGGTAGGTTTCTGGGAATGCTGACAAGACTGTGACCTAAAGGTGTGAGAGATAAGAAAGTGCTGAGCCTTAGGAAGGATACAAACCTTAAAGGACAAAGCATGTGTATACCTACATCCACCAAGGGCCACTTTTTATAGTACTTTCAAAGCAGGTAAATTTCTAGGCTGCTAGCCCAGGGATTTCTGCCACAATGGGCACTGGCTTAGGTCTGGAGATCAAGTCCATGTACATCAAGCTTCCAAGAAGATCTGGATATTAAGCCAAAACTTGGGTTCAGTGCAAATGCATCAGCATGCTCTGACGCTGCAGCTCACAATAAGGGCTACACACTAGGATCACCCAGAGAGTCCATGAGCATTCTGGTGGCTGGTAAGGACTTGGGCCAATTAGTTCCAAGCTTCTGTGCCTGTATTTAATCAAACTCCAACATGAAACCCAGAATGAGTACCAGTGCTGTTGAAGACACTCTGGCAGAACCTAGACCTGCCTTTCATTTAATTGACTTGTCAAAGGAAGCCTTCCAGAGATCCCTTCTTCCTAGGGAGAGAGGATTCTCTCAGAAAGTAGCTTTTAAGACCCTTTTAATTGCGCAAAAATGGAATGGAAAGAAGACTCTTAATTAATACAAAACTCTGCACTAGAACAAAGCTAGTGTAGATAAACTGTCCCCTTGCCCAAGGAAGCGTATTTCTGAGGTTTATTCTCCTGCATTCCTACTTTCTATAAACAAAATAATTGCTTACTTTGAATTTTATGGACAAGTCCATGGGCCCAAGTCTGAATTTCTCTAATAATGTCTTTCTTCATCATTAAAACATGATTTCTTTTTACTAAATGATGATCTTACTCCTTTTACAAATCATTAGGAGGAAGATTTCACATGACATATTAGTGGGACTCACAGAACACATTCTCCTTTTAGGGCGATACTTTTGTTGCTTGTCTTTTTTGGATGTTTTGTTTCTCCTGGAAGAATCTATAATACTGGGCTGATCTTCTGTAACAACATTTGCCCTTGAACTCTGTATTCTATCTTTTGGTTGGACTTATAGTCTTGGGCCATCACATCAGCCATTTTCTGTTCTCTCTCCTGTCCATGCTCCCTGCTTCAAAGCAGACAATGAATAAAATAAGGACACAAATATTCATGATTATGACATCTGACCTTAACTTTCCCTGGCAAAATGGAGGCAGCATTCTTGTAACAATGGACTGGCTGGTAGATTTGACATTAGCTCTACAACTTTTTATTCAAAATCCTTAGTGCCAGATGTTTTTCAGGATCTGATATATTTTGTATTTTTGAAATCAGTGTATCCTGTGGCACAGGCACCAATACAAGGAGACTTTGTAATAATAAAAGTGTTGCTTATGGAGCAGAACACAGCATGGATTGTCTTGGGTCGCTAAATGAATCTGTATCCTTCTTGTAAGAAACTCTGGGGTTTTGAAGTTGGTTGGCTATTATAGTTGTATATTTTCTGAACTGTGGACGTTATGATGAAGGAACAAATGGTGAATTTTATTTATAAGCTATGGACTATTTTTAATTATTTTTTCTTTCCTTTGCATCTTTGATTCTCCAAAATGTTTAATTTTAGCTTGTTCCTTTGAATTTTATTAACCACAAATAAATAGTAGATAAAACCAAATAGATTGTCGAAATGCGGCCAAGAAATATTATGCATGTATAATTTAACATTAGTAAAAATCCATTCATAAGTATATCTGCACTTAATAGGTGAGAAAACTAGGGGTTTTGATGGTCTAACTGCTTGGCAATCTTCTATTGTGATGGAGCCCACATTTAAACACTTTATATTCAACCCACTTCTGTGCCAGTCCGTTTCCTCACCTAGTCAATAAATCCAAGCACAGAAATTCCATTTTATATTAAATACTTAAGCTGATTCTAAACCTTCTTATTAAGTTATAGGATCATTTTTGCCATCTTGAAAGTGTGAGGAATTTTACTCACTTCTGTATAATAAATGACCTCACTCATTTACAAATTATTTTGAAGAAATCTTCACATGACAATTTATTGAGGGTCATGGAACATACTATCCCTTTAGGATGCTTTTAAAACCTTATTTAAACCTGGTGAGTGATCTAACAATGTAACAACCTAGAACTTAGAAGCAACAGATACTTTCACTGAAGCAAAGAAGTTAAATTTAAATCTTATGTAAAACACATTTTGTAGGTGTTCCAAAACCAATATATTGAAGATGATCAAGAAGAAAATTCACAGGGAAGATCCTTTAAAGACTGCCTTGCCAGGCTTTTCGGCTGGATAATGGGGATTAGCCATTGTGAACACCTCCAGTTAAGGCAATAAACGTATGTGCGCATTAGCGCACTGGTGTTGGAGCTGTATTGCAAAACTAGAGTAAATACAGAGAACTGTGTCCTTTTGTGCAGGTCCCCAGCACAACTGCAGGAGGGCTGCATCTCACATGTTAGCTTGTCGGCTGCTGTTAATCTTAGTTCCACTTCCCCCTCTCATTGGAAATGCAGTATTCCTTAATGAAATAGCCCTTTAGTAAATATTAAAAAGTAAGTTTTAAAAGACTTAGCAAGTCTTTTGATTCCAAATACTTTTCTGGGTTACTTTTGCATCTTCCTGGGTTTTTAAAAAGGGAACTTGCTGAATGGCAGATCTTGTCAAACGGCAAGCCATCGCCAAATTCTGGTGTCATAAAAATGAGTTTTGGCTTACACGACATTCTGATTATGTTACATGCTTCTATTTATATGGTATAATCCGTATATAGAGAAAAATAAAGAGTAAAATGGAGATTTTCATGTAGAATTTGGAGCATTAAATTTGGACTTAAATTGGACTGGAGAAATGACTCAGTGGTTAGGAGCAGTTGCTGCTCAAAAGAACATCTAAGCTCAGTTTTTAACACATATATCTGGCCACTCAGACATGTGGAATATCGAAATTGTTCTTAAATTTTTTAAATTTCCGCATCTGAAATGACTTTTAAGATACAAAGTGACTGTTTTACCAGGAGACACCTGCACTCAAGGACAAGCCTCAGTATTTTGCCTGCTGCTGTGCTGTGGACTAGAAAGAATACTTGCTAATGGACACTTGGCAAGTTCTATTCTTCGACTACTTGGGCTTAATCTCTATTCTATAGTCATGCCTAAATTGCAGTCTGTGTAACTCTGAACAGGCAGTGTGATGACCTTTTTGTGATGTTGCTGTGATACAATAGTGCTGACTTTCATGCTCTATCTTAACGCAAACCCATGTGTGTCAGGGTTAATCACACAGTGTCAAAATTTTGCCGTGCTATCTTAGTGTCTATGACATAGTGTAATACAGGTCTGAATCTATTTCAATATTAGCCATTCTGAAGGTTTACTTCCCTATAATTTATGGCCTTTTAAAAGAAAAGAAGAAGCAAAAGGGATGAGGCTGTAAAGGATTCTGAGGTTGGAGCAGATCAAAACAACAACAAAACGCAGCTTGTAGCATGGAGTCTGAATTCACACCTCAGAAATGAAGTATTGAAGTAGATCTTTGTCAACTACCAGATGCTATTTAAGTCCATGCATGGGCCCACCTCACTCCACACCATCTGCTTCACAGGGAGCAATTAGTCTGAAACTACAGCATGCACATTGAAATTCCGTTAACAGCGAACAGAATATTAATGTGTCTGCCATGGCCATTTTTATCTACCAAAATTTTAGTGTTAATTCTGAATAAAGCAGGTATAACATTTTAATCGATTCCATTAATTAAAAATACTGAATAAAAGATATAATTAGCTAACGTTTTGTAGCAGGACAGAGAAATGAGTCTAACAGCACTGTGTTTAAGCAACAAACACATGGGCCACGGTTCTATATTAAGTTAATAGTTACTGGTCAAAAATGCTAAATACTTTGTTAAATCAGTTGACCTAGGACTCTGACTTTGGAATCCCCTTTTCTTTTACAGAACCACATCACTGCCTTTGCGGAAGTCACATGATATTGAAGCAGATGGTTTTTCCCTGCACTGGACATCATCCCTCTTTACCATACATTCATAACAAAGTTTATTTGATTATACAGGAAATTTATAGAGATGTCGGGGACTTTTTATAATTTTAAAACTTGATAGCACCCTCTCTGCCCCTCCCTCCCACTAGACTGTGAGCTCCCCAAGAGCAGGACCATGGCTTTCTCTTCTGTGTCCCCACCACCCACGGCAAAGCCCAGCACAAAGTGTGGGTGTTCAGAAAAAAAAAATGATAAAATGAACAAGTCAATTCTTAAATAAAATGGTTGCTTTAGTTTCTCAAAAGAATCTCTGTGACTATGTGGAAAGAAACCCCCACATGGGTTATATTTGTATAAAAGAAACCCTCTATTTTGGGCTAGTTAAGACTTTTTAATTTTTCATATATCTATTCAGCAGTGTAGCATATTTAATTTGAAGTGAATTTTGAAAGTTCTGGAGGCTTTTTATTATGCAGCATGACATTATTTCCATTTTAACAGATTTCAGTGTGTGGAATCACTTTACTTTTAGAAAGTATGTCTTATACAAAATTGTTTGCTCATTATATTATGCTATATTTCACTTAAAACACCATTCATACTACATATTCTAAGACTGGTGCTTCTGCTTTTAAAGGGGAAAATGCCAATTTTTACTGTCACTGAGTAATGTATCATAATTAAAATTATTTATTTGGGCTTTTTCTTTGACAGTGTGGTTTAATGGTTGTGCTGCAATTTTTTAATGCAGGCAATATTTAGAATACATTAAGGTAAATCCAGCCATGATACCTTGTTTATCGAGTAACTTTCCATCATTAACAGTGTCTCAGAAATGGCTATGGTCCATTATTAAATTTTCTAACTGGTCCAGAACTCAAAAAATTTAAATGAGAAAGAACCACACCTTAAAATACTATCATGAAGATACTAGAAATATGATTAATGTATTTTTGTAATTGTCTAATACTTAATTAAAGCATATTTATATTTATGATTTAATCCTCATGGAAATTCTATATAAATATTGAAAGATGACTTTATTTACATATGATAAAAATAAAGCCAAGACATGCCCAGTCCATACCACTAGTCAAGGGAAGAGTTAAATCTAAATTCAGATTTATCCTGAAACTCTCATTTTTCTCAAATATGCCACAGTTGCCTCAACATTCATGACACTGAGGCCATTAAGAGGCCATTAGGGTTCTGAGAAACTACCTATGTTTAAGAAAAAAAATGAAGGAATGCTAAAATAGGGAACAGAAGGTCTGCAGTATTTTAAAAGCTTACTTACATGGAGGAACATAAAGCATCTCTTTCAAAAGCTATTTAGGATTCTATTTATAATCCTATTTCAAAACAATCACGTCCTAGTGTCTGAATGTGAGGCTTTTGGTAGAAGAGAGGTCCAAATGAAGATTCTCATCTCTGCACCTCAGCTACCACTCAGGAAGGGGGCTGAGGGACAGGCCATACAGTGACCATGTAAGTTAAAGATGGAAACAGTGTCCACAGAAGAAGGAGGATGAAGTCATGAGTCACTCTGCAATCGCTAAAACTAACCCAAGATACTTTGACTTAAATGTGCAGAAAATGATTTTTTTAATCTTTCTAGTCTAAACATTTAATTTACTTTCTTAATTTCAAGAGAAATCAGCAAATAATTAAAACCAAAGACTTCTCTGTTACTTCCAAATGGATTTCGATAGCCTAATTTCAATCCTTCAGAAGTCAAAATATATCTACTAAAAGCCAAATTAAAAAAAAAAAAACTCATTTCTATGAATTACATATCTCTATAGAAGTTTTATTCTTTTGGAAATGGAGAGCAAACTTTTCATGTCTTGACAATTTTTAAAGACATTGTTTAGAAAGCATTAGCAATGGCAAATTTTCTTCCTAGAATTGAAATAAAGGATATGACCATAATGCCAAGCAAAGTCAGGGTAGCTGGCCAGGTCTATACAGTTGCTCAACACTACTGGTCCTATATCCATCAGAAGGACCCAGACAGGAGTGAATTCCCCCTTGGAGGCCTTAACATTACATAAGTCAGTGATGAATTTTTTCACCTTCCTAAACCTGGTCAGATTAAAAGAGTTATAAATTGCTAGGCGGTGGTGGCGCACGCCTTTAATCCCAGCACTCGGGAGGCAGAGGCAGGCGGATTTCTGAGTTCGAGGCCAGCCTGGTCTACAAAGTGAGTTCCAGGACAGCCAGGGCTATACAGAGAAACCCTGTCTCAAAAAACCAAAAAAAAAAAAAAAAAAAGACGAAAGATTTATAAATTAAAGAACTAATCAGGGTCAAAGTTAAATCACTTCCACTATTATATTTAAGCATCATGAACCCAAGGTTGTACAATGATAAAGTCCAGGAAAAATTAAAGATGCATGTGAATTAACCAAACCCAGCCAAGAGTGCTTAACCATGATTCAACTATTTGGAATTATTTTAAAATTTATACCTTTAAGAAAACATTAAAATAATGGCTGGAGCTGGAATTCAGTGGTACAGCACTTGCCTAGCATGCACAGCCCCTGGGTTCAATCCCTAGGATCTGTATAAGAAAGCACTAATATCAATATATAAATATGTACATACATAGTCTAGTAAAAGCAGGCAGTCACATGCCTATCTGATAGAGACTCTCATTTTTATTCTGCTTCTTTGGGGCCCAGGTCAGTTTAAATTGTTCAAGATGAAAACTTCAGTAGTATCTGTTTGCATGGCAGAAATTCTGCACAAGTCTTATCCGATGATGCCTAAGGTAACTTAAAAGGCTCTTTTATGTTAAAAGAGAGGTGAACCTTCTTTGATAGAGTTTGTCTATTCGACTTCTAACTGGGCCTCTCTTTTTCTCAGGATCTATCCTAGCCAAATATCTCGTTACATCTCCATAGTTTTCTTTGTGAAAGAACAGTGGGGGAGGAAAGAATTCTCTGCTGTGTATTGTATTTTTCAAATAAAAATTTAAAAACTAAATTAAAAAAAAATAAATTTCTTTTTCCCTCATGGATTGGTCTTTATTGGGGCTGAGGAATAAAGAATGCTTACTAATGTGCATGTAGTTAAGAGTTCTCATATTGGCCAGAGAGCGTTTAAAAATGTCCCAAACTGGCCATTGTAGCATCTAGATAAGACAAATGGTGTATCCTATATCCCATCAATATCTAGGAATCTGATCAGGCTACATAGTTACAAATTATAAACTTCTGGGAACTACTTTAGACACCACACAGGTGTATAATTTATAGCCAATCTTCTTCCCGTTAAAGACAAGGAACTAAGATGCAAATGTAACCCTTCATCCCATTCCTATGGGTATCATCTATTAAACTTTGATTGTGTGCTCTGAAAGGTCACCCTTAACATGTGGCAACTGATTGTACTCGTACATTGAAAACATGAGTCTCACAAATTGCTTTGGGTTTCAATTTCTTTTGAATGCTATGAATTACAATTCTTAAAAAAAAAATACAAATTGAGGTATTTCATTCCAGATTACAAGTGACCACATCTCAAGGTAAGAAAAAATAAAAAGGTATTTACAGTTTTCCTCTTTTGTCACCTTCAACTTAGATTATAGTTTGTTTACTAGTGTAATGGATGCATAGGATATAATTGATTTATTATAATTACCTGTTTCCCCAAACTATCATTATTGTGAGCTGACTCACATGATCTTAATTTTAAATTCTTGTTGTCATCCTTCATATGTGTTACACAAAGAGACTCAAACAAGGAAACATGCAGGAGTGAATACAAAGGCTCTTCCACTCTTCAGATGAGCATCCAAATCTGAGCCATTCTTTAGGAAGGTGGTATGAACTACAGCTTTGCACAGCGCAAACACATTGGCATTTCATTCTGCTGTATAAAATTACCATTTGTTAACATCTGGTAGTCTTTTTTTTTCTCTTGAGAAGAAAATAAAAAATGTTTTAATTGAATTATTTTTTAAAGAAAGAAAGAGTACTCCAAACCACAGAGTAACTTTTCATTTTAATTATGTTTCCTTGAAGATACTGGTCCTCCTGAACAAATCCCAGCCTTATCTTCCAGAATTTTACTGAATGGTCTGTGTATCAAATTATCCACATATACTGAGTAAATGATCTTCTTTCTCAGGAACATGAAGTTTATCATCAGACTGTATGCTGGTCTTGGATGGCTTGAGAAACTGATGGGGTGGATGCTAAGACAGATGAGAAGCCAGGGTTGTGTTTATACATTGAGTTTGTCACAAACTTGTATTGCTGCTAAATGTTCAAGTAAGATCTTCCTGATTTAATTCCTCGCCATTTTGAGAACTCTGTCTGTTAAGTAAGGATACTCCAAAAATAACAATGAAAGAAAAAAAGGCTGTGATAACTAAACAAGGATAACCATGCCACTAGGCAGCAGTTACATTCACGAATGAATAGTCAGACTCCTTAGGAAACTTTCTTTCTAGTACTTAAATTTTCAGAAAAGTTGATGAAGCAACATGTTACATCATTCTTCATATGTAATAATAAAGAAAGAAGACATGTTATATGCTGACTGGCAGAAGCAAAACACTGACTGCTCACACTGTATCCACATTTAAAAGAAAGCACAATAAAAGATTGCTAATGATCAATTGACTTTATGCATTTTATAAAGTCTTATGTATGGAGTATATAATATATATATATATATTATCATATTTATTATATATATTAAAGGTATAAACACATACATATATATTATATAGCTCTTGATTAAGAAATGTTCCCGCCCCAAATTAAGATGAATCCACCACATTAATAAATATAATCAGGGCTGCTCTCCACAGGCATGACTGAAGACCCATTTTCCAGGTGATCATATATTCTATCAAGTTGAAAATTAACCCTAACCATCACAACTTGTGATCAATAATTTCACTTCTTTCAGCTTGATCACTAAGTATTTAATATTATGTATACACACACACACACACACACAGTGTTTAATTAAAAGCAGATTTGACCATTGATAATGAAGCTGAACAAGGAAAAGTAAGGAAATGGAGTTGAAATTAGGACGTGGTTAGAAACTCAAGAGATGTAAGTGACCACAGGGATATTAATGTTGGAGCATTAAAGAGATTTAAAAACCACGGCCAGACTCTTAATTGAGGTGAGCTTATTGGTATGAATAAGGAAGGCAGTCAGGGTAGAAAGGATTGATTAGTCCTGAGGCTGAGTAATGGTGCTCCTTATCAGCCCTTGCTTATCAATTCATGAGGCCTGTGTTCAGATTTAACACCAAATAAACAAAAGGTAGAGGCACAATCTCATCATCAGAGTGCTCTCAAGTGGGACAACTGGAAATAGAAAGTCATCTTCAGATACACAGTGACCTTGATATATCAGTGGTCAGTCTCTTATATATGAAACTCTGCCTTTAAAAACAAACAAACAGGGCTGGAGCGAAGGCTCAGCAGTTAAGAATTCTGACTTCTCTTCCAGAGCTCCTTAGTTCAATTCCCAGCAACCACATGGTGGCTCACAACCATCTGTAGTGGGGATGTGATGCCCTCTTCTGGTGTGTCTAAAGACAGCAACAGTGTCCTCATATACATGAAATAAATAAACAAACAAGCAAACAAATAAATAGATAAATAACACACAAACAACCCATACGTAGTGTTTCCAACAAAAATCTTCCCATTATTGAAATGCTCTGAAATACTCTGGAACACTGAAAAAAAAAGATATAATATTGATAACCAATTCAAAACTTAAAACAAGAGAAGCAAACTGAATATTGCTGGAAAGGTACTCCATAAACAAAGTTAAATAATACAAAGAGGGAAGTCTGTAAACACTATTCTAATGTATCTTAGCTTGGGCTGGTATGATTAAAGGCCATAGTCTACGTTGTGTGCTAGGGGCACAGAATAGTGCAAGAACATTTGCTGTTCATACATTTAGACCTGAGTTTAAATCCTCAGCCTCTATGCAGAAGTCTGGTTGTGTCATTACAACTCTGCACCTTCAGCACCTTGGAAATGGAGACAGGAAGATGACTGGGACTTCCTGCTATCAGGTTCAGTGAGAGACCCTCTCACCCTTCCAACATGCAAATACACCCCTCCCCATGCACACATCAGAGAGAGGGGGGTTGTAAAAAATAAATAAAATATATACATTCATTTATCATCATTATTGGTGCTGTGTTATGAAATCAGTCGACTAGCTGACGTGGTCAAAGTCTTCTACAGTTTCTTTCTCAGTGAAGTAACCTGAAGAGAGAGCCAGGAAGTAAAGGGAAAGTGACAGGAAGGGAGGGAGGGAGGGAGGGAGGGAGGGTTTTGCTCTTTTCTCTAGCTTCTTGGGTAGATACTAATGCATCCCAGGAGAAGGGTCCCACCACTCATGATCTCGCAAAGGTCCCACCTCATTTGATATCACACTGCGGACAGAAGCATTGACACTCAAATTGGTGAAGGGAACTAAATATTCGGTCCTTAGCAGAAACTACTCAGACATGTTTATAAAACAAAACACAAAACAAGACAAAGAAACAAAAATTCTTTCTTAATGTTTCTGTTTTAAAATACTGAGTAAATTGCCTTTACTACTCTTAATTCTTCCTTTCATTCTTTTTTTTTCCTTTTTCTTTCTATATATTTGAGACAGAGTCTCATTATGCAACTCTGGCTGTGTCCTGTATGTGGTATGCTGGGATTAAAAGCATGTGCCACTAGGCCCAGTAGCTCAAAATTCTTTCATACATTCAAAAGTATAAGAGAAAATTTTTGTGCATTGACTAAGATTTTTCTAAGAGTAACAGTATGCTTTTAGCTTGTATGTCCACTCTTATGGACCATAATACTATATGAAGCTAGAGATACCTGTATTAGGTAGGTAGGTAGATAGATAGATAGATAGATAGATAGATAGATAGATAGATAGATGATAGATAGATAGATAGATAGATAGATAGATAGATAGATAGATGATAGATAGAGAAATATAGATGTGTATATATGGATGTACAAAATCTCATATACAAATGTTAAGTGCATAGCACTTATAAAGGCTCCTATATAAAGTTGTTTTTAAAATATTATATTTATTTTACATTAACAGATAGCAATAGAAACTATATCATATTAATTTTAATTGGAATCTGTGCCCGTTTATTTTTTTTAAGTCCAAATCAAGGAATAATGGTCTTACCAATGGGCAAGAAGTATTTGCATTAGGAGGGCACCAGCCGTCCAGACGATTCATTGCCCGGGGAGGAGGAGCAATCAGACAAAGTAGATTTCCCTGAATAATTGGGCTTGCTATTTTCAGCAGTCTTTTATAATTATATTGCTCAGTTTAGCCTTTGACCATGAATCATTCCTCTCTCTGCTCGAATACAACAAAACTCTTGGAAATTATAAAGAGGCAGAGAACTCGTTTTCTTTTTGTAAAGAATCTCAGAAGCTGTGATTGCTTATTTGACCTTTTTTTTTTTTTCCTATTCACTTTCGCCTGACACTCTCTGCCCTCTGCTGTTAATTCACATTATATCGTGTCTTCAAAAACCATCTCCTGGGATCTCTCCCCTTTGATTCTAGTTTTCTGCTGAAATACCACAGGATGCCATAAGAGAGTGTGAA
Organism: Mus minutoides; assembly: GCA_902729485.2. Classification (NCBI taxonomy): domain Eukaryota; kingdom Metazoa; phylum Chordata; class Mammalia; order Rodentia; family Muridae; genus Mus; species Mus minutoides. The sequence goes on along the minus strand of LR749593.1, from coordinate 2,310,871 downwards.
AAAGTGACTCAAGAAATACATATTTATTTTCTAATATTTTGTAAATAAGTTTGATTTCAAAGGTTTCATGTTTCCAACTGGCTGAGGGGTGTCTCTGGGTTTGGATGAAAATCAGAAAACAGTGAACTATAGCTCCCTCTGTGACAGAAGCTCTATGTTCTGGGTATCTGGACCCAGAATGAGAGGTTGATATTGCAGGTCTGCACCTAGGCGTTAGAATGCTGTTATTGCTCTGGACTGTTTTATGGCAGCTGAAGCTCGTAGCTCTGTGTAGCTTTCTGGAACCCTTCTGGCTCCAACATTTGCAGACTTTTCAGTCTTGTACACTCTTTCTTGTCTCTTACCTTCTTGTTCTGCTCCAAGCAACCACTTCCCTTTGCCTCCCAGCAGTCCCTAATCCCAGGTGCTCTCCTGAACTCTTCTTGTTCATCTTAGCTATTGCTTGGTATGCCCAGGGCTAGCCATTCCTAATGTTACCTGCTCTTCATGCAACCAGTTCAGTCAACTATCAGGGATAAAAGACTAAAACTAAATACAAACCCACAGGATATGCTCACACTGGAGCCAATTTTGCTGCAGGACACAATGCACAAAAGAAAGCCCCAGACCACTACTGCCCCAGAGTAACTGGGGTGTTGTCTAACTACTTATATGTGTGCATTACTGTCATGGGTGCTGAGGCACTCCTCCAAACCAGGCTGAAATCTGCTATAGTGACACCCAGAGTGGCTGAGAATGGTGTTATCTTGAACGATCTGGGAATGACCTCTATGGAGGATCATCTGAGAATCAAAGTTACCATGGCTCTGGATGGCACTTTGCAAATTCCCTAACCCGAGCAAATTTGTGGCTTCCATGGCTGCTCTGGCTTCTTTTATATATTGGCCACTTGAATAAAATTTCCCCTTTGGCAGTCAGGAGAATTTTAATAAACCAGATGGGGAAACTTGTTGCAGGAAATATATATATATAAGATCTGGCACATCCCTGCACTTGTGCCTCTGCCCCAGCAGCCTGGCTGGCCAAGCACTGGTGGTCAATAGCTGACCTGTTTTTAAATTGTGGAGACTCTCACTCAAAACTACACAATCTCTCCACCCAGCTCGCTAGGTTCCCACTGGCAGATCATTACCACGTCAGCCCCTTGCTTGTGCTTCAAGTCCCCCCATGGTCTTTGTAGTACACATCTGGCAAAACCACTCTTTGCTGCTGCCATACCTTTCTCTCTTGAATCCAGTCAAGCCACAGCATGAAAACACAAACTTAGTTCAGAAACAATGGTAACTCAATCATTGAGCACAGCAACTATAACCTAATCTTGTAAGCCTTATTAAAATCTGATTTCTCCCATGGAAAATCCTTGCAGATGTACCACAATATCAGGAAAACTCTAGCAGTTACATCTTACGCATATGCTGTTCCTATTCAAAAAAAAAGACCTAATTCCTGCTTCTCCTGCTTCCTCTCTTCATCCATCCAACCTGAAAGTCCTGCCTACTCACCCAGTGATTGACTCCTTTATTCATTAGGGGATTGGTTCACAAGAAGTCACCTGAGTATAACTCACTCCTTGTCCACAACACCTCCCAGGAGCGTAGAATTAACATATAAACAGCACCAAGCCCATCCACATCATAAACTATGAAAGAAGGAGTGCCTGTTTGATTGACAGCTTTCTGGACCTCTGAGAAAAATGGTGCGTGGAAGTTGCAATCACCATTTTACTCAACACAGATCTTCCAAACTGTTGGAGCATCAATTACAATCTCAACAGAGTCAGGAAGGAAGGTGACAGTAGCAGTTTCTGAACAGACCTTTCATCTCTGCCTACCCTAAGGTAATTGCTTTGTTTCAGTCAGAGAAAACTATTATGTCAGCCCCTTCATGGGGGAAGAGACCAGTAGTTTTCAATCAAGCAAATGTATTGCTGAAGCTTTGCAGTTTCTGTCATTTCAAAGGGTTGATAGAAGATGAATACAATGAAGATTTAGCATGTAATTAACAATTTCAGTAATTTGTTTTATCAGATAATGTCTAACCTCTCCTCCTTCCAGGTAACTTTAAAGAGAGCAAGGTCCTTTTGTTTGGTTTCTCAGGCGTGACAGCTGCCTTCTCTAGGGAAACAGAAAAAGAAATCACTAGTCTCTTTCTCTAATACAAACACTGATCTTGGTGAGATAAAGTCCTCATCTTTGTGACACCACTTGATTCCCTGTTTCTAAACATAGTCACACTTGCTATCAAGGTTCCTGAACATGAATTTGGGTAGATTTTGGGACAGCTCTCCACTGTTATAAAATTTCATTTTCTGTGATTATGGCCCATGGGACAACTGAAGAAGGCTGCTATAGTTTCATTCCCCGTGCTGAGATAAAATATTCTGACCAAAGCAAGAGAAGGTAGAAAGTATTTTAGCTCACAATTACGGTTTAAAGTCCATCACTGCAGTGAATCAAAGAGTCAGGTACTTGAAGCAGCTACTCATCTCTTCAGGTCAAGAACAGCGAGACAATGAATATATGCATACCAGTGCTCAGCTAGTATTCTCCTTTTCATACAGTATATGGTCCTCTGTCCCAGAAATGGTGCTCACCACAGTGCATGAATCTTCCCACCTCAAAGAATTCACCCAAGGCAATCACCCTACAGACATGCCTCCAGGGCAATCTAATCCTGATAATTCTGTACAAATTTTTCTCTACCCAACTGATTCCACATGGGTAAATCAACAATCAAAATTCACATTACAGATTCCATATATCCACACAGACTTAAGCCAGTTAGGATGACATAGACTCTACTCGTTTCATAAAATAAAGTAGCTGAGGTTTATAATAAGTCCCCCCCCCACACACCTCTGGTGTTAATTTAGCATACTCATGGTACTTCAGGTGGCCCTTTAAGATTTAAGATAAATAATTCAATTATAAAATGTAGGACAATTATTATATATTTACTATAGATAGGTATAGTTTGCAGTAGGTTACTTCTTTCTAATACTAGTAAAAATATAATTAAAACCTGAAAGTTATAGATGCCATGTTGTAGAATAGTTTGTAAGAAACTCAATAGATCTCAAATAATTGGTCTAGTGTTACAATCGTCATTGTTACAAATTTGAACCTTTGGGGTGTGAAATATCAGTGCTATAAATATTTAAAAACCCTGTTCTGATAAAAATTCCTTCTGGATCTTCCTTCTGAGCCCAGTGGAGGCCACTAAGGGCTCCAGAGTGCTCTCCGCACCTCAGGACCTAAGGATCAACTTGGGATCAGGGGTGAGTAGAACACAACATCAACTCCAAAGAATCCTGGAGGGTCTTGTGCTGGCAGAAACAGGGACAGAGGAACCCCACCCAACCAGCGGCTGGGATCCCTTCAGGTGAGGGCCAGCCCCGAGGACATCTAGGGCACCAGAGGACTCTCCACACCACAGGACCCCTAGCACACCCAGGACCTCATGATCACCTGAGAGCAAGTGAGCAATAGAAGCAACAGAGCTTCCTGGTCAGGGCCCCATCAGGCCTTCATCCTCAGCCAGGAGGTGGAGCTGAGACCCAGACCGTTGAGCACCTTCCTTGCCACAGGAGAGTCAGCCTACAGGGAGTGCTCTGACCCCAGAACTCAGGAGGTGGATCAAAGCCCCAGACTGCTGGACACCTGCCCTGCAAGAGGAGAGCTTGTCTGCTGAAAGTGTTGACCACTGGAACTCAGGAAAGAGTTGTACTCCAAGGAGTGCTGACTGAAGCTAACAGAATCACAGGAGGATCAAGGTCCAACCAGAGACAGCTTGAACATTAACACCAGAGATTATCATATGGTGAAAGGCAAACATAAGAATCTTACTAACAGAAACCAAGAACACTAGCATCATCAGAACCCAGTACGCCCACCACAGCGAGTCCTGGATACCCCAACACATCCAAAAAGCAACACGTGGATTTAAAATCATATCTCATGATGGTGGTAAAAGATTTTAAGAAGGGCATTAATAACTCATTTAAAGAAATACAAGAGAACACTGCCTAAAAAGTAGTAGCCCTTAAAGAGGAAGCACAAAAATCCCTCCAAGAATTACAGGAGAACACTGCTGAACAGGTAGAAGTCCTTAAAGAACTACAGGCAAACACTGCTAAACAGGTAGAAGAAACACAAAAATCCCTTAAAGGATTACACGAAAACACAGCCAAACAGGGGATGGAATTGAACAAAACCATCCAAGATCTAAAAATGGAAGTAGAAACAATGAAGAAAATCCAAAGGGAGACAAATCTGAAAATAGAAACCATAGGAAAGAAATCAGGAACCATAGATATGAGCATCAGCAACAGAATACAAGAGATGGAAGACAGAATCTCAGGTGCAAAAGATTCCATAGGGATCATGGACACAACAATCAAAGAAAATGCAAAATGCAAAAAGATCCTAAGTCAAAATATCCAAGAAATCAAGGACACAATGAGAAGACCAAACTTACAGATAATAGGGGTAGATGAGAATGAAGATTGTCAAGTTAAAGAGCCAGCAAATTTCTTCAACAAAATTATAGAACAAAACTTCCCAAACCTAAAGAAAGAGATGCCCCATGAACATACAAGAAGCCTACAGAACTCCAAATAGACTGGACCAGAAAAGAAATTCCTCCTGACAAATAATAATCAAAACAACAAATGCACTAAATAAAGACAGAATATTAAAAGTAGTAAAGGAAAAATGTCAAGTAACATATAAGGCAGGCCTATTAAAATTATACCAGACTTCTCACCAGAAACTATGAAAGCCAGAAGATCCTGGACAGATCTTATACAGACACTAAGAAAACACAAATGCCAGCCCAGGCTACTATACCCAGCAAAACTCTCAATTACCATAGATGGAGAAACCAAATTCACACAATATCTTTCCACGAATCCAGCCCTCTAAAGGATAATAAAAGGAAAACAACAACACAAAGATAGAACTACACCATAGAAAAAGCAAGATATTAATCCTGTAACAGAACTGAAAGAAGACAACCACAAGAACAGATTCCCAACTTTACCAACAAAAATGACAGGAAGCAACAATTACTTTTTCTTAAAATATCTCAATATCAATGTATTCAATTCCCCAATAAAAAGACATAGACTATCAGACTGGCTACACAAACAGAACCCAACATTTTAATGCTCACAGGAAACACACCTCAGGAAAAAAGACAGACACTACCTCAGAGTGAAAGGCTGGAAAACAATTTTCCAAGAAAATGATCCTAAGAAACAAGCTGGAGTAGCCATTCTAATATCGAATAAAATAGACTTTCAACTCAAAATTATCAAAAAAGATAAGGAGGGGCACATCATACTCATCAAAGGTAAAATCCACCAAGATGAACTCTCAATTCTAAATTTCTATGCTCCAAATGTAAGGGCAGCCACATTCATTAAAGAAACTTTAATACGCTCAAAGCACACATTGCACCTCATACAATAATAGTGGGAGGCTTCAACACCTTACTCTCACCAATGAACAGACCCTGGAAACAGAAACTAAACAGAGACACGTGGACACTAACAGAAGTTATGAAACAAATGAATTTAACAGATATCTACAGAACATTTTATCCTAAAACAAAAAGAAATACCTTCTTCTTGGCAACTTATGGTACCTCCTCCAAAATTGACCATAAAATCGATCACAAAACAGACATTAACAGATACAAAAATATTGAAATTATCCCATGCATCCTATCAGATCACCACGGACTAAGGTGATTTACAATAACAGCATAAATAATAGAAAGCCAACATCCACATGGAAATTGACCAATACTCTACTCAATAATACCTTGGTCAAGGAAGAAATAAAGAAAGAAATTAAAAACTTTTTAGAGTTTAATGAAAATCAAGCCACAACATACCCAAACTTATAGAACACAATGAAAGCAGTCCTAAGAAGAAAACTCATAGCCCTGAGAGCCTCCAAAAAGAAACAAGAGAGAGCATACAGTAGCAGTCAGAGAGCACACCTAGAATATCTAGAACGAAAGGAAGCAAATTCACCCAAGAGGAGTAGAAGGCAGGAAATAATCAAACTTAGGAATGAAATCAACCAAGTGGAAACAAAAAGAACTATTCAAAAAAATCAACCAAACTGGGAGCTGGTTCTTTGAGAAAATCAACAAGATAGATAAACCCTTAGCCAGACAAACTAGAGGGCACAGGGACAGTATCCTAATTAACAAAATCAGAAATGAAAAGGGAGAGATAACAACAGATTCTGAGGAAATCCAAACATCATCATATCCTACTACAAATGGCTATACTCAACAAAACTAGAAAACCTGGATGAAATGGACAACTTCCTAGACAGATACCAGGTACCAAAGTTAAATCAGGATCAGATTAACAATCTTAACAGACCCATTTTCCCTAAGGAAATAGAAGCAGTCATCAATAGCATCCCCCCAAAAAAAGCCCAGAACCAGATGGGTTTAGTGCAGAGTTCTATCAGACCTTCAAAGAAGACATAATTCTAACTCTCCTCAAACTATTCCACAAAGTAGAAACAGAAGGTACTCTACCCAATTCATTCTATGAAGGCACAATTACTCTGATATCTAAGCTACACAAGATCTAACAAAAAGAGAACTTCAGACCAATTTCCCTTATGAATATCTATGCAAAATAATAAAATCCTGGCAAACCGAATCCAAGAACACATCAAAATGATCATCCATTATCACCAAGTAGGCTTCATCCCTGGGATGCAGGGATAGTTTAATATAAGAAAATCCGTCAACTTAATCCACTATATAAACAAACTCAAAGACAAAAATCACATGATCCTCACATTAGATGCTAAGAAAGCATTTGACAAAATCCAACACCCCTTCATGATAAAACTCATGGAAAGATCAGGAATTCAAAGCCCATACCTAAACATAATAAAAACAATATAGAGCAAACCAGTAGCCAACATCAAAGTAAATGGAGAGAAGCTGAAAGCAATCCCACTAAAATCAGGGACTAGACAAGGCTGCCCACTTTTTCCCTACCTATTCAATATTGTACTTGGAGGCCTCGCCAGAGCAATTAAACATCAAAAGGAGATCAAAGGGATTCAAATTGGAAAGGAAGAAGTCAAAATATCACTATATGCAGATGATATGATAGTATATATAAGTGACCCTAAAATTCTACCAGAGAACTCCTAAACCTGATAAACAGCATCAGTACAGTAGCTGAATATAAAATTAATTCAAACAAATCAGTGGCCTTTCTCTACACAAAGGATAAATTACACAAAGGATAAGAAATTAGGGAATCAACACCCTTCACAATAGTCACAAAAATGTAAAATATTCTAACTAAGGTGTGACTCTAACTAAGGAAGTGGAAGATCTGTAGAAAAAGAACTTCATGTATCTGAAGAAAGAAATTGAAGATCTCAGAAGATGAAAAGATCTCCCATGCTCATGTATTGTCAGAATTAATATAGTCAAAATGGCTATCCTGCCAAAAGCAATCTACAGATTTAGTGCAATCCCCATCAAAATTCCAACTCAATTCTTTACTGAGTTAGAAAGGGCAAATTACAAATTCATCTGGAATAACAAAAAACCTAGGATAGCAAATAGTATTCTCAACAAAAAAAGAACCTCTGGTGCAATCACCATGCCTGACCTCAAGCTGTACTACAGAGCAATTGTGATAAAAACTGCATCAACTTGTATAACAGCAGACAGGTAGACCAATGGAATAGAATTGAAGACCCAGAAATGAATCCAAACACCTATGGTATGCACTCACTGATAAGTGGATATTAGCCCAGAAACTTAGAATATCCAAGATAAAATTTCCAAAACACAAGAAAATCAAGAAGGAAGACAAAACACATGGATACTTCATTCCTCCCTAGAATAGGGCATAAAATACCCATGGAAGGAGTTCCAGAGACAAAGTTTGAAGCTAATGCAAAAGCATGGACCATCCAGATACTGCCCCACCTGGGTTCCATCCCGTAATCAGCCATCAAATGCAGACACTATTGCATATGCCAGCAAGATTTTGCTGAAAGGACCCTGATATAGCTGACTCTTGTGAGGCTGTGCCAGTGCCTGGCAAATACAGAAGTGGATGCTCACAGTCATCTATAGGATGGAACACAGAGCCCCAAATGGAGGAGCTAGAAAAAGTACCCAAGGAGCTGAAGGGGTCTGCAACCCTATAGGTCGAACAACAATATGAATTAATCAGTACCCCCCAGAGCTCGTGTCTCTAGCTGCATATGTAGCAAAAGATGGACTAGTTGGCCATCAGTGGGAAGAGAGACCCCTTGGTCTTGCAAACTTTATATGCCCCAGTACAGGGGAATGCCAGGGCCAAGAAGTGGGAGTGAATGGGTAGGGGAGCAGGGCAGGGGGAGGGTATAGGTGACTGTTGGGATAGCATTTGAAATGTAAATGAAAATATCTAATAAAAATTTTTTAAAAAAATCCTTCTTGTGCAGTGATAAAATCCTCTGCCAAAAGCAAATTCAAAAAGTACAAGTTTATTTTGGCTCACAGTTCAAATATAGAGTCCATTATTGTAGATGAGTGAGGATGGTCGACCTTGAAACAGCTGCCTAGAAAGAAGAACTTAATGAATACTCTACTTGGTGCTGAGCTAGCTTCATCCTTTTTTTGTAACCCAGATTCAAGTCCAGTAAATGCCACTGTTCCCTCTAGGTTATGTCTTCTCACCTCAATCTACCTAGCAAGACAATCTCTCACAGACCTTCTCAGAGGCTTGCTTAATATAAATGATCTCCCACAGATGAACAATCAGGCCTGGAGGCTTGTTGCCTTGGTGAGTCAAGATTCTGTCAAGTGGACAATCGATATCAACCATCACATTTAGCTAACTCTATTTGTGGTTCAGTGCCTTGTGTTATAAGAGAACAACTTGTGTATTATAAATCACATGAGACTAGTCTTCATTTTCAAATGGGAAATTCATAACATATGGTGAAGGCTGCTGGGATCATAGCCATACCATTTCAGATGTCTTTATATTTATTCTGAATACTTGGTCTTAATCATAAAATACTGAAGACATATGGACATGACAGCTGGGCTATGATCAATTAAAACTTTAATACTGTTCATTTAAACAATATATATTTTAAATAATATTACTGTGTTTAAGCTCCCATTTTTTCATTATTTCTACATCTTTCAAATTCAAAAAACTTTCAGAAAATTTTTTTGCTGATAACAGGAATAACACAGAGCTAATTATCTTCCATTCAGTTTAATCTATATTTTATAACATAATTTTTGTATACAGTCTATTTCTGTCTTAGTTAAGGTTACTATTGCTGTGATGAAATACCATGACTAAAAGCTAACTTAGAAAAAAGTGTTTATTTAAAACTATACTTCTATATCACTGCTCATCATTGAAGCCAGAACAGGAAGATAGAAACTCAACTAGAGAAGGAACCTGGAGACGGGAGTGATAGATGGGTCACAGATGAATGCTGCTTACTGGATTGCTTCTCATGCTTTGATCAATCTGCTTTTTATGGAACCAAGGACCACCAGCCCAGAGATGGTACCAGCAACAATGGACTCACTAATTAAGAAAATACCCTATAGCTAGATTTTATGGAGGTATTTTTCAATTGAAGTTTCTTCTCTCAGATAACTTTAACTTGTTTCAAGTTGAAATGAAGCTATTTAGCATAATATCCTTTGATATATATGTATATATATACATATATATGCATGTATATGCATATTATATGTATGTATATATATTTGGTTGTCTTGTTATATGGTGAACATTGTACTTCTGACATTCATTTCAAGTTCTAATCCTTATTTCAGAATGTGATGTGACCTATTTAGAAATAATTTAGCTTGTATATAAAATAAATAAATTATGAAATTTTGCTTAAATGACACCATACTGTAGTAGAAAATGTTTAGTTCAGTATTATTGACATCTTTATAAAAATGAGAAATTTAGATACACATACAGAGGAAGAGAAGGATGGAGATGCAAAGATGAATCCAGAGATCATGGTAATAAATATCATTTTTAAGAAAGCCAGTTCAGTGTATAATCAAAAGGCAGGTGAGAGAAACATGCTCTGATCATAGCCTCAGAAGCAACCAACCATAATGCTAACTTTATTAAATTTGCTTTAAGAAATATCATTTTGTTCTCCAAATTGGTCTCAAATTCCTGTGCTCAAGTTATTCTGTGACTTCTGACTGCCCAGTGCTAGGACTGATAAGATGGGGCAGATACCATGCTCAATCCACATGCTGTTTGGAACATACTCTAGAGCTATGAGACAGTAGGTGTCTACTGTTGTGCAAGATGGCTTGTGGTATCGAGCTCTAGAATTCTAATGCAACTCTTTATGCCCAAGGTAACCTGGAATAGTGTGGAAATGCATAAGCATCAAGTGTGTGTTTTGGCTTTCCTACTGCTAGCTCCGTGGTTGAGGTCATGCTATCTGAACTTGCCACATTCAGGTTAAAGTAGACTCTAGCCTAGTAGCTACAAATCTCAGCCTCCAGGAATGAACATTATTTTGGGTTCTTATTACATGTCCTTCATGTGTCATTTGGAAGTGCTGGCCTATTTAACTCTCACTGCCTTACAGTGAGATCTAGTCTAGCAGAGGAGATGCTGTTTGAAACACAGGTACTAGCTGTGGAACGAAAAGAGGCTAGGTTGATGCTGGGATTATATTCTCTGCCTCAAATCGTATTACTTTAACCTTTCTTTGGACAAAACAAATCCCTGTAGCCATACTCAGAAACAATAGCATTGGGGAACGAATTGAGAGACCAGTCATCTTTAAATAGTCCCAGCAACCATCTGCCAGATGGGTACATTAATAAACAGAAATTGATAAATCAAATCCTCATTCAACAATGTTTATTAAATACCTACCATGGGCCAGGCACTCTCACTGCTCTAAGTGGCAAATAGTATTATATAAACCAAAGCTTCTGTCACCAGAAAATTTTCAGTGTATTAGAGGTTTCAGAAAAATTAAGAGGCACATAAATGCAGAATATGATTGGAGATACTCATAAATGTTGTGAAGAAAAACCAAAGCAAAACCACAGGCCCCAGAAGGCAGAGGCTGGGTGGATATTCTAGGCATGAATACCTCACAAATGTTTTCATTTCCTCCTCTCCTCTAGACAACGTCAATATTACCATGAAAGAAAAGAGACTCAAAGTGACGATTTCAATAATTTGACTATGAAACACAGGGAACAAAAATATAAAAGTGTCTAATTGTGAAAAAGATGTAGTGTTAATACAGACCTATATTTCTGCTAGCAGTATCAGTGCCCCACACCCTAGAATGTAATTTGGCGCTACATTTCATGAGCCACTAAAATACTCATAACTTTCACTCAGTAATTTTATTCCCGTGAATTGGACTCCAAAAGTAATATAATTTAATAATCACAGATATGATAGTTGCAGTGTTATTTATGATAGCAGAAACAATCTAAATTTATGGCAGTGGGGGAGTGGTTAAATAGATTATGGCTTACCAATTATACAGAATACTATGTAGACATTAAGTTATAATTATGCACATTATGTAGCAATGTGAAGAAATGTTTATGATATAATTTAAGTTTTAAAATATGCAAATTATACCCTGTGATTACTATTATGTAAAAATCATGTATGTAAATGCATAAGATTTAAAAGTGTATAAAAGTGAAATGTAGAGTGTGCAAATTTGTAGTGATTAAAACATACATGTTAATGATTTCTTTACCTCTAGCAAATGTTTAAGATGTACTTCTATAGTATTATTTATGTAATATACTAAGAGGGTCATGGAAAATAAGAGTCTTCATCCAACATATTTTATCTTAATTGAAATCCTAATTTGTGCATGACCCAGTCTAACTGATTTTATTCTATAGTAATTTATGTCTCCTCCCAATCCACCTATTTAATATTTAATATCCACATTAAAATTATTAAACAAGGATTTCTATTTAAGCAAATATATAAATGAATTTAGGTGTTGATATATTCAGCCTTAACAATATTTTTGAAAATATTACTTGAAGATGATTGTGAAAGCAAGTGTGGAAGTGGAGAGACAATTCCTAATAGCTTATACCCATAATTTCTTTTCTCTATGCAAATATTTTATGCCTCTCCAAAGAGTATTAATAAAAGCTATTGTAAAATAATATTTTAAACATATTTTTATTGTTGTTTTGGGGGAATTTCACATTGTATACCTCATTACCCTCATTTCTCAGTCCTTTGAAATCTGCCCCAATCTTTGTGACCATTTCCATGTACATGTGTGCATGTAATTAAATATATTGATATATATTAAAAACCAAGTCCAGTTTATGTTATCTACATTCTCACTTTCAGTAGCCTGCTCCTTACTTATAACTGAGTCTTTCTCCCTCCTGAATCCCTGCCAGAAGCTGTCATTGTGAAGAGCTAACTTCAGCAACCTTATCACACTTTTAAAGAAGAGTTATCTTCAATGGCATCCTGTTTACATTGCCACATTTTGGGAAGATGGAAGTTGGGGTGATGGTAGTGGGTATTCCAGAAGCCTTCCATGTCCTTATTTCTCAACTATGCATCTACAATCATCCATGTCACTGCAAAGGTGGCTTTCTTGCTTTGTACAGCCAGCAGGAGCATGTGTCAGAGGCTTCCACATGGTTTCCTACAATACCAGAGACACTGAATCCCTCAGAACATCCAACCACAGATATCACCATGGCCTCGGGTATTGGTGTAGGTCACTCACATCCTTATGGCCCCTGGTGGCAGCATGGCCAACAGACATCAACATGGCTTCAGGCTGCAGCACAGACCACTGGCATCTAAATGACATACAGTGGTAATGCAGGCCATGGACATCGACACAGATCTATCCCTGGATGCAGTAGTACGTCAGACCTACATATGGTCCCCAACATCATGAACCAGGATATTAGCCTGGCCTCAGGAGGCAGCACAGGCCACTCACATCAGTCTGATAGTCCCTGTTATCTGTTTCCCATTCTGCCTCTCTCCTCATAGCATGTACTACTGTGTTTTTTTCTACCTTTCCCATCTCTCTATCACATATTTGCTCATCATAATGGCTTCCACTAATGAGAGACCTCTCATTCTAATGTTTTTAAAAACCTTTTTATTGATTCTTTGTGAATTTCTCATTATATACCCCAATTCACTCATCTCCCATCCCTTCATATGTACCCTCTGCTTTTGCAACCTGCCCCTCCCCAAAGAAAATAAAAGACAAAATAAAAAAAAAGATTAAAAAACTGTCATCATGGAAGCTGTAGTATGTCACAGTGTGTCACAGAGTCTATCCTTTTGTACATACATCTTTACTTGCAAATGTTCATTGCAATGAGTCATTGGTCTGGTTCAAAGTCTCTGGATTCTGCTACATCATCAGTATTGGATTATTCTCATTGGGACTCCTCTAGGATATCCTTTTGTTAGTCTGTGTCATAGGCATCCTGCACCTTTGGATCAGCAGGACCAGCCTTTTAATGTGGTCCAGCAGTTCATTGATAGGGTAGATATTGAGGTAGGCCAATTCAAAGCCCTGGATCAGGGCCAGAGTGGCAGCTGAAAGTATAGTGTTCTGATTTCTTTGTTCATTTGCCTGGTTCTATGTCTTTCATTTCTTCATTGTGTCTGCTACCGACTTTAGCGGTGACTCTGTGGTCCACTTTAGTTTATTACCCATTATTTTTATTTAATTCCTCCTACCTTACTCATGCCAAGTAGCATACAACCCAGTCATTCCTTCACTCCAGATGCTCAGGTTAATATAGTCAAAGCTAACTAGTGGCTAAGGAAAATGGCATATAGCCACTACATCCGAATTATAAGAAAGTAAACCAAAGCGTTCATGTTACTTTTTATACTATTCAGCAATAGCATCTACTTTTTAGCTATGAACTCCTAGAGAAGCAGTTGTGTCTAATACTGAGGCAGAAAATACTCAAATAGTGAGAAGTGACAAACACACTTAGATAAAGGAAATGCTACTTTTTCTTCCCTATTGATGGTCTTATTTTCTGGAGGTTCCTAGAACACAGAAAGAATTAACAAAAAGAAGCATACAAGTGGAGCATTGTGTGACATGGTAGCTACTAAAAAGAGAAAAGTCAGTGATTTTATGGTTATGATTAAGGGAGATTGTTGAGTTCTGGAGCAACACAATTGATCCAGAATATGATCTCACAGTAGGAAGCCAATGGGAACCTACCAAGGACTATTTGTTGAGTTTCCTCTTAGGGTCTTCATGGGTTTGAAGATGACGGTGGTTCTTTTCTCTGGTTAAGAAAACCATATCTGGCTGGATGTGGTGGCACATGCTTTTAATCCCAGCACTTGGGAGGCAGAGGCAGGCGGATTTCTGAGTTTGAGGCCAGCATGTTCTACAAAGTGAGTTCCAGGACAGCCAGGGCTATACAGAGAAACCTTGTCTTGAACAAAAAAAGAAAACCATCTCTGAACGAGGGGTTAATACCTGTTTCAGGAGGAAAGTGAAAGAGTAGAGAAATGGTCTTTCTACTTTTGCTGTTTGCTTAAATGACAAGGCCATATTCAAGGTAGTATAGAATTATAACAGAGTGACAAAGAACCTGGCTAAAATATCTCCCAGTTGACAAAGATGGGTTATTTTGAAGATGAAAGTAAACAATGTGGTATTGTAATTCAATTCTAACAAAATAAATGCTAAGGATATCACACTGACAGAAATAAATGATAAATAAGTAAAAATACAGGAGGAAATAGATAAACTGTACAGCTTAATTGTGAATAATTTAGGCAGTGTGAAGATCAGGCTGCCCCTGCTCTAAGTAACTCCATATTATGTAAAACAGTGGCTTCAGACTGTGCTATGTCTTTCAGAAATTCCATGTAACAAGCTCCATTTGTCTCATTTTTTGACGCAAACACAGAGGCAGGTGTACTGTTTCTCATTGTGCATGCAAACAACATGATCTATGAAGCATAGGCCAATAGTTAACTTATTCCTAAAGGTACAAAGGGCACTATGAGCCTATATACTAAACAAAGTAAATTAGAACAGTGTAAGCATAAAGTTGAATTGGAACCATGTCTGGAAAACCACAAATAAAAATATATCAAACACACCTAGCTGATAAAGGCCATAAAATCTTCTCTTGGATTTCATAAGGAGATGATGAATTATAGTATTCTGATGGGGAAAACAACCTACCAGTCATGTCATGAAGATTCAGTGTGTCCACCAAGAGCTAGAAAGGCAGAGTTGCTGACTATCACAGGGCCTTAAGTTCAGTTCAGGCCCCACTGCTAACACTGCCTGCTATAAATCAGGACCAGTCCCTTCTCTTTGTCTCTAGAGTCTCCATGATCCTGCACTTCATGTGTAGAACTCAATTCAACACTGAGTCTTAACTCAAATTTTTGACTCTGGAACTTGAATCAAGATATTATCTCTAGGAACTCTTCAACAAGGTTTGCTATTCCCTTGTACACATAAACTCTTGTTGCACCTCTCACTCTTGAGTATATTTCATAGTTCAGTAATACCTCAGAATACTATATCATAGAGTTCTCTCTACATATGTCTCATATATACATATATATGTGTATACACATATATATGTGTATATATATATATATATATATATCTTAGAGCTCTCTATATATTGTAGAGCTTTATATATACCTCTTTAATATATATTATATAGAGAGAGCTCTCTCAATATGCATTGATATATACATACATAGATATATGTATATCTATGTCTATCTATCTATCTATCTAATCTATCTACAGTGAGAAATGTGCTGTAGGTCGTATACTGGATGTTATGAGAGTGAATAATAACCACTAAGATTGGAATAAAAGGGTCTGTATTTGCCAGTAACCAAATATCAATGAAAATTGGAACCATTTGGCAATAATTGCAATCTATGAAACCAATGTTGCTTGTGAAATACCCGTTATGGTTCTGAACAAATAGGGTCATGATTGGCAGATACTCTAACTAGAGATCTTGGGGCATCACTTCTAGCTTTTAAGTGTGACCTTCACATATCATATAGTGAATCCTATTCAGAGTGTGGTATGGCAAACCATAATTATACAGAGAAGATAAGTGACAAATACTTCCTTGACTTGTTGATCCAAAGGAATATTACTATCCATAGATTGTGTTTATAGGATGTCACTGTATATATATTGAAAAAGGAACTTTAGAAATGTTCTCTTCTGTAGTCCATTACCTTATATCCAGGCTACTCATGAGAAAAATATCAAGCAGAAATCTACTGAGAGGCAATTTATAAAACTTCATCTAACTGCAGTTGGTTCTCAAAGTTGTGGAGATTATCTGAAACTAGGACAGTTTAGAAAACAATTATAGCCCAGAAGCATCTAAAGAGATGAAATGGTAACTGAAAGAGTATCCTGTGGACTTCAGTAAATAACACAGTATCATCATCCAGCTTCTGAGCTGTTGAAGATGAAGTATGCTGATGCAAACTTCTCATAGTAGAAAACTTGAGTCTGTAATTTAAGGAGATTCTCTTGGATTGTGTTTAAAACACATGTGTGTATACATGTATACATATATACACATGTATATGTACATATATATTTGTGACAGAGCCTCACTGTAGTTCATGCTGGCTTCTAGTAATCCTCCTGCCTTATATTTTCCAGTTCTGAGATTATAAGCAGAAGTCACTGCATCTAGAATATATTTACAAGATTTTTAAAAAATATATAAAAATGGTGCTAAGATAAAGTTGGGTTTAAAGTACCTATTAAAATTTTAAGAATCTTTTTGGAGACTGGTCAACATCTTTTTTACTGAAAACCTAAATATCAGACAGAGGATAGCCCTAAATTCCATATTACTATTCCTGAGACTATTACTTCTTATACTGTCTGCTATCCATTATTCCTTTTTAAAATAATATTTATTTATTCTGTGATATTTCATGCATGCATACAGCATAGTTTAGTCATATTTATCTACACTTTCCACTTTTCTTATTTTTAATAGCCCAATTAGTCCAGTTAATGCTACCTAAATATGCCTGAGTTGTATGGTATCCACTGGAACATTGTCAACATATGAGAGACCACACTTCTAAGCTCACCACTTCCTAACTTCAGCTAAGGGTGAAGACTCATGTGGCCCTCCCTTATCCATACTAGAATTTTGACTGGCTTGATCTTATTCAGGTCTTGTGAAGGCAACCACCGAATGCTTTAAGCTCCTGAGCACAAAGATCCATGTCATAATTATAAGGTCTTGTTTTGTTCCAGTCCTTCCAGATCTCTGGATCTTATAAACTTTCTGCTTCTTTAGAAATGTTTACTGCATTTTGGGAGGGACAGAATGTATTATCAGATATTCATAAAAGTGCTTTAGACTGACCTAGTTTTATGTCCTTTATGAGATATAAACCCCTCACCTCTAAAGTAGGAATGCTGACTGGGTTGGTTGCAAATGAGACAGATTTGCCTATGAGGTGAAAATAGGGGCAATTCTCAACCACTTCTCTAGATAGAAATCAAATCTAGTACTTGTAATATAGTATTCCAACAACTTGGAAATGGAAACAAAAGTTAATCTAGCTTGCTCATGTACCTCAGAAGGGTCCACAATGGAGAAAGATGGATTTAGGAGTCACAGAACAAGGCACAGAGTTTTGACAGATTAAACTATGTAACCAACATTGAATTAATTTGCCAACAAAGATTTCTGAGGGAGAGTGAGAATTATTCATCCGCAGGGACAAGGCCCCTGAGTCATTATCTAATCCTAAATGGTAGCGTTTAGGATTGAATGCTAAATGCATTCAGCAGGCTATATTTACATAAGCATACTTGTAATATTAATAATTAAATAAGAAGTCATGATTTGAAAGGGTGGTGGCATGCAGGAGGAGATAGAGAGGAAGTAGATGAAGTGAATGAAAATTCTATAAATACAATAACTTAGGATGGCTAATCTTAGTTGTCAGTTTTACTACTTCTGGAGTCAACCAAATCCAGAGTACTGTCAAAAGCCTGCAGGGATTTTATTAATCAAATTATTTGAAGAGGGAAGAACCACCCTAAGTCTGAGGTACATCTTATAGTGACAACCCACATAAAAGGCCATGAAAGAAGGAAGCTTTTGTACTTTGCCTGCTTGGTTTTAGTCTCATAGGCAAGTTCATCTGCCTTGTTGATGTGGCCAGTATTATTCCAACTTCTTCAGGGTTCTAATGTAGAAGGAAACCAGCAGCTCTTCGGGAATCTTCTTGGACTCCAGTTCTGTCAACTACTGCATTCTCAGCCTTTCTCTTGCTAGGCAATAATTGTGTGGCTACCTAGAATATATATATTCTATAAGTCACTCTAGTAAATATCCTTTTAATATCAGTTATTTTACTTTAGAGAAACATGACTCATACAGTGTGCATTTATGAGATTCTCAAAAAATAAAATTAAAAGGAAAAAGGATGGAACCCTTTGTGATGGCTTCTCTATACTCCACCCAAGGAGTAGCATTAGAAGGTGTGGCGCTGTTAGAGTGTGTGTGTGTGTCCTTGTTTGTGTGGGTGTGTCGCTGTGGTCAAGGCCATTAAGACCCTCATCCTAGCTGCATGGAAGCCAGTCTTCTCCTAGCAGCCTAGGAGTTGTGGAACTCTTAATTCCTCCTGAACCATGCCTATTGGATGTTGCCATGCTCCCACCTTGATGATAATGAACTGAACCTCTGAAACTATAAGGCAGCCCCAATTAATTGCTGTCCTTTATAAAACTTGCCTTGGTCATGGCATCTGTTCACAGCAGTAAAACCCTGACTAATACACCTTTAATACGAGGACTGTGCTCCAGTGGAAGGCCATACATCTAAGCATATGTGGGCTGCATATTCTTGTGGATCTGATCTATTTTTTTTCAAACTAGTAGATGAGATAGTTCCTGTATACAACCTAGGCACCTAATAAATGCTGCCTATTCCTTTAGTAGAAGAAAACCACAGGGCAAAAGATGAAGGAAAAAAAATACCATTCAACATGCATGGGTTTCTAAGAAGCTAGTGAAATATGCTGAATGCTGAAAAGTTTTGAACAGTAACACAAGATTTGGACTGCCCAAGTGACCTTTACTTTCTGTGGGCATGAAGGAGTTAAGTAGCAATGTCCCAGCTAGGTGGCACTGTGTTTTAAGCAAATATTTTTTAAGCCTTACTATAGTAAGCCTTCTTGGAAGTTTGATGCACAGAACCTGGCCTCTGAAGAATAAGAGACAACTACTGATGCTAGAATACACATGAAGCCTGATAGGCATGGCTGCCAAATTTCACAAATTGAAATACAAGTACCCATTTAGCTTTGAATTGGGGATAAATGATGAGTAATCTTAAAAAATGTACCAAATAGTTCATGGTTTGATTCTAACAAAAAGATTCACTGTGTTTCCGACATTTAAAGGTAAGTGGCCATCCCACTTTTGTCTGCCACCCTTCTATAGACCTCCAGCACATCTCTGACAGGATATCAAGCACAGAAAATTTATCTCCCAGTCCTTCTTCCTATTCAAGCCCTATGCTCCTCCTCCTTGCCCTCCAATTCCCAAGTTTCTGGGGTAATTGCTGCCACCGACAGCAGAATTCCCTGAGGCACAAGCACTGCTTTATGGATCAGTCTGGCATCCTTCAGACATCTCTTTGTTCCTATGGTTACCTTGGCTCAGGTGGGCACCATCACTCTGGGTTCCAGACACTATAGAAACTGGCGGGAAGACCGACACCTCCGCCACAGCCTTTCGCCTCTATTCAGGTTTGAATTACTTCCCCTGAATACTGCTGACAAATTCCATCATGTTGTCATTAAGGCCAAAGTGCTAGACCCTGTCTTTTTAACACTACAGAGCATGATTCTTTAGAACAGCTGCATGTATACTGTCTCATACACACACCAGATAATATTTGCTTGTGTTCTAGTACCCCAACTGGGTTTTAAGTACAAGACTACGAGTAAAACCAAGACTAATTGTAAAATCCAAGTGACTGACTGTATTTGGTAATATTTTTATAAACACAGCCATAGGTACATCTTTGTTAAAGGCTGGAGAATCTGGGGCAACTACAATAGCAACTTTAACTGTTCATTTCTACCTCACCTGTGCTACAGCCCAGAGTCAACAAACATCTAGCCTACAGTATTCAAGTGTGAACTGGATTTCAACTGCATTTTGAGGTGGTCCTTCTTGGCATTCCCCTACTTTCCTAGAAAGAACAAACATGTTCCTAGGTGAAGTGGGGTTATTGCTCTTCCCAAGAAGAATTCTCTCCCAGGAAGATCCACAGCTCCCTAGTAGTGACTCTTCTGGTCAATATTTGTCATGTAATTATAACTAATACTTATGCGATCTAGTGGGAAAGATGTTATTTTTTTTTCCCTCATTATACAAAACATGATATGGGAAGTAAGCCATATATGTGAGAACTATGTCTCCAGTCCCTGCTACTCTGTGCTTTACTGGCTTTATCTTGGATTCAAGAATGCACCAAGACCATTCCTGCCTTCACACTTGCTGTGTCCCTTGTCCAAGCAGACCACTCTTAAGACAGTGTTTTATCACTGGGTTTAATGCAAGTGTAACTCTTGAGAAAGGTCTTCTCACATTCATTTCTATAGCAGTGTTTATATTTGTGGAAAGGATAAATGGATTCAATATCCAAGTATTTAATAGCATCCAATATTAAACCAAGAATAACTATCAAAGAACTCCCTTTTTAATAACTGGAAATATTTTATAAAATATATACAAATACACACAAGCATATCTTGAAGAGATATCAGAAAAGCTAGAGAATATTGGAAAACTAATATTGGAAAGAATAGAAGGGAATGTGAAAAGAGATTATTTTTTCTTGACCCAAATTAAAATGTAGCCAATTTTCAATTTTCAGTAGTAAGTATTTACGAAGCCTACTTATCTAATTCAGTGGAATCTATTGTTCAGGTGTTCAGCCTTCATAATGATGGCATTTCTCAAACAATCTCAATATATATTTCATAGTATTTCTTTCCTTTTCTCTTAAGGGTCTAATTATATCTATATAAGACCACACTATGGAGTATTTTGCCACTTGGAACTTCATTTGTCATATAAGCCATGACTTATAAATTTAAACACTACAAGAGTCAAAAAACAAGAAAAATGAGCAGTCCATTGGACTTCATGTAAATATAACTTCAAAGAGAGTCTATGGGTAGACAAAGCATAAAACTTGTCGATTATTCCCATGTCCAATTTCTGATCTTCAGCTGTTGGATCATCTTATATGACTAAATAATCCAGATTTCTGTATTGTGATGGGAAGGTTTCAAATTTATCATTAACCTGGATATTATACATGGTTTTAGGTTACATAAGATAAACTTGTATAGCCAATGCCATGTGCTAGCATTGGCTTCCAAAACTACGATGATTCTCTTCTCAAGACACAAGTAGCCTTTGGCTGTTTAAGATTTTCGACACTCTAGGTTAGAATACGTAGTTTAGCAGCTGGTGTGGCCCAGGCAGCTTGTCATGAGCTACTCTGTTTAATAGTGATTATAGCCTGTTCTTATGGCATATGCAATACCTAAGGCAGTCATGACAATTGACAATGTTGCATAACATTCGAATAACCTTGGTTTTCTGTGGGTTATATACAGTTTTTAATGTTGAAGTTTTCTATGCTTTTTGTTATTAAAGATCATGCTTTCTTTTCAGCTTATGGCTTTGAGCCACCTGTTCACTGGATGTATATTATCAGACAATGAGTCTCACATACACAATAGGTGGAGTATTGTTTTTTCCTCTGCAGAGCTATTGATTATTCTTTAAAAATTATCTTATAAACCCAGGCCTTTCATTTTACGTGATTAGCTTCTGTCAGTTTAATCCCTGTTGTCCAATTATAGTAGGTTGTCCTTAAATCTGATACTCATTTTCCATTACTCTCACAGTTGCCCAAATAAATATTTTAAAAGCATAGTTTTATTGTGGTGAGATAAATATTCAAGGAGGTTTGGAAGATAAAGTCTATGTAAAGAATCACGCAATTTTATCACAAAACATATTGCTCACAGTCATGTATTGGATGGAACACAGGGCCCCCAATGGAAGAGCTAGAGAAAGTATCCAAGGAGCTGAAGGGGTCTGCAACCCTATAGGTGGAACAACAATATGAACTAACCAGTACCCACAGAACTCGTGTCTCTAGCTGCATATGTAGCAGAAGATGGCCTACTCAGCCATCATCGGGAAGAGAGGTCCCTTGGTCTTGCAAACTTTATATGCCCCAGTACAGGGGAATGTCAGGGCCAAGAAGTGGGAGTGGGTGGGTAGGATAGCAGGGCAGGGGGAGGGTACAGGGAACATTCAGGATAGCATTTGAAATGTAAATAAAGAAAATATATAATAAAAAAAGAAAAAATAAAGGTTAAGCATATTGGAAACTACTAAAAAAATGAAAATTTTGCTACTTTTCTAGAAATAAAACCTTTACTTCCGATTGTACAGACTTAGGGTTAGTTAGGGTTAGGGTATTAGTTAGGGTTTCTATTGCTAGAATGAAACACCATAACCAAAATTCTTTCCGCTCCTCCTTGGAAAGTGTCTATGTGGCTTAAATATCATGAATCGAAGTCTGTTGAGGGAAGCCAAAACAGGACCTCAAACCAAGCAGAAGCATAGGCAGGAGCTGTGGTGGAGCCTATGGAGGAGGGCTGCGCAGAAGCATAGGCAGGAGCTGTGGTGGAGCCTATGGAGGAGGGCTGCGCAGAAGCATAGGCAGGAGCTGTGGTGGAGCCTATGGAGGAGGGCTGCTTAGTGGTTTGCTGTACATGACTTCCTCCATCAGCTTTCTTATAGCATCATGAGCCATCTTCCAATGGGAAGTGCCACCCACGTTGGGGGTGTGGGGGGGGGGCTGAGTCCTCCCACATCAATCACTAATTAAGAAAACATCCTACAGGCTTGCTTATAGCCTGATCGAATGCAGGCAATTCCTTAACTGTCTTCTCCTCTGATATTTCATGTTTTGTTAGGTTGACCTAAAGCAATGCAGCACAACAATGACTCCCACAGCTTTTTGAGTGTCAGGTTCATGCTGAAGATGGTTATCCTGTTTTTGGTCATCTTCTCAGCAGCACCACATATTAAGTCCTAGTCTGTTCCGTGATCTTCAGCTTCAGTGCAGTACACTACAATGATATAGTCATCATTCTGTGGCCTTCTTTTCTTCAAATATTTGTCTTTGATTGAAGGTGCACAGAGGTCATGTTTTGTTCATTAGACTAATTCTCAAGAAACAAATGTGCAAAGCGGTAGACACTCATTAATATTTTGTGTTGATATAAATCCGTTACTTTATTTTTTAGGAAGATAGTATAATAAGTAAGACCTCTGGTGTGAAAAACAAATAGACTTAAACTTAAATTACAGACCTGACACATCTGAGCTGCGTAACTTCAAGCAAAGCATGAATGGGTCTTGGTTTCTGCTACTCTGTTTACTTTTTGAAAGGTGTCCTTAAGGAAATGAAGGGTCAATACAGAGCTGGGAGAAAATCTTTAGGATACTTATCTAAGGAAAAGCCTTCCATGCAAAATGTAAGACAGATTCAATACAACTGAACATACAAGCTACCCAATTAAAATCTACAAATGGTTTGAATAGACATCTCAGTAATCAAAGAAGATATGAGAAAGCAAATCAGCACAAAAAGAAATGTTACAGCTCCTTAGGAATTAAGGAAATGCAAATTAAGGAAATGCAAATTATTTGAGACATTCTCAAAACTCATTAGAATACTTTACACTTAAGTGACAAAAGCTTAACAAAAAACAGTATTTCACTCAGTAGTGAGATAAGTAGAGCTGTTCATCATTGCCAAGAAAATAAAACTATTGCCTGACTTGGGCCAACAGTTCAGCAGTGTCATAAAAGCATATGCATTCACCTTGTACCTAGCTATCTAGTCCCTTCCCACCATCTACTGCAGAGACACTAAGATAGGTGTCCTCTCCAAGATAATGAGAGTGATGGGGGAGCTTCACTTGACACAGTCTAAAACCAGATACATCCCAAGTGGCTGTCAACATTTAGACCCTCAACTAAACCAAATCACATTAACTGCAGTTGTTGTAGCTCTATTCAATGGATTATAACTCAACATAGAGAAGTATTATCAAAACACACAACCTAGATTGACATGAAAATTATTATGCTCAGAGAAAGAAATCAAATAAAAATAAATCATCCTCTATACTTTATTTAAGTCAGATTAATAGAAAATGCAAAGTATTTTATTGTCACAGAAAGTATATAAATAGTTTCATGGAGGTGAGAGTAAAGAGAGTTGAACACAGAGGCACAGGAAAATATTCTGGATATGTGATGTGTATCTACAACCACCTGTGTTGATTCCAGAAGTTTATAAGTCAGTCATGTTAACCCCGGTTCTCAGTCAGTGAGAGTCCCCTCCTCAAACCACAAGGATATGAAGTAATGAAGAAGACATTCTGATGATACTCACAGCCTCAAATACACCCACATAGATTTGTGAACTCCAAATCTCCCCCCACCCCCGCTTTGCTCAAGAGTCTAAATAACTTTATTTGAAGAGTAATGATTGTCAAACTAAAAAAGGAAAGACATAGTTAAAAAGGAAAGATATGATTATGCTAAAATGAAAAGAACGGAGATGATATGCGCTGAAGTATAAATCAAATTCTTATGTATCTGTACTGCTATCCATCAAACATACCACTGAGTTTTGAAGTGGGTTTTTTGTTTTTGTTCACTTGAAAATTTCTAAATGTGTATTATGTACAGTGATCAAACACTTTTCCATTCAATTCCTTCCAGTTCATTTCTATCCCCCAACACTTCACGTGCTCATCTCTATGTTTGCACTTGACTTAGGACATGCCAGCTGTTGAACTGAAAAAGCCCAGTTGTGATGAAATAAGAGGTTATAAATGAGACTATAATAAGTTATAGAGAAGAAAAATCTAGAAAACAGTGTACAGGCAACTATTTTGATTTACCAAAAGAATTTGTAAAGAAGAGAAAGGAGCTAGTATCTGATAAGGGAAGTTGGGTCAAGAGTGACATTTTTAAGGTGGATGAAATAATAGCATTTGGACACAGTGAAGAAAACCTAATAAGAAACAATTACCAATTCTTGTATAAAAACTGATAATTGGTTGAGATGGTGTCCTTAAGTAGTAAAGGATGGGAGAATTTAACACAAAAGAATAGGTAGTCCTGTTGTAACAGATGGAACACATGGTGTTTACAAATGAGAAGAACTTGAGAAGTCCTTTTGATTGGTTAATCAGCCCAAGAATGAAGATGGTGAAACAGACTTTTTTGGGGTGGGGGGAAGAGGAGGTGGGAAGGAGTCATCTGAGACAACAGGGAATGAATGGACTAGGGAACTGAGTGTTTGGGTTGAATGGTATTAACAACCAAGGTCAAGTTATTAACTGTGAGTGTGTGTGTGAGTCAACCCAACTAATTGGTTTTCTCAAAAAATGTTCACCTAAGCGTGTGCCAAGTAGAAGTAGGCAAAGAGTTAGATATAGCCAATAGTGGAGCTTTGACATATATGCAATAAAAGGGAGAAATTAAGATGGACAGTGGAACTGTAGGGAAGAAGGGAAGAAACAAGATAAATGATTATAATTAAAGGGTTTAAATTCATAAACAAGTTGAAAGAGCTCATCAAAACCTTAGTAAGAGGGCACAGAGAAGGCGAAGGATGCTAGGAGAAGCCACCGTGCTCAGATTTAGGTTTATGGAGGAATTTTGGTTACTAGCCGTTTTTTATTTAAATGGAATGAATGTCAGAAATAGTTTAGGGGAGAAAAAATGGTGCCAGAGAAGAGCACATAGAGAAACAAATGTTAGGATTTGAAAAAGTAACTTTCGTGAGTGTTGGCAACACTGACGGTTACAAGAGAAAGATTGTTAAAGTGACAGTAAGCCAGGCATGACATCCTCGGGCCTAAGGCTGTTATGACTGCAGATGTGTTAACATGGAGTTAACATATAGTGGAGAGAACTTGGGAAAGGAAGAGGAAAGTCTAGAAAAAAAAAAAAACACAACATCAGGATGATTTCACATTCTTTTTAGGTTCTGATATAGAAATCTATAAAGTATAAGTTCTGGAAGAAAAACATCCACCCAGGGGAGAGTCAAGGGACAGGAACAATCCTCAGAAAAGAGCTTAGTTTCAAATGTGTTCCCAATGACAGAACAATCTTTGTCTATAAATAGCCCAGAAATGATTCTGCTTTTCTGGCTGCTGAGGATTCTGTCTACTCCGTCTTAACACTTCATGTGGAGCCGTGAAGACTCACTGTGAGAAGACTCACTGCTGTATCTCTGGCTCCCTCGGCCAGCCCTATACCCACCTCACCGCACCACTGACAGCTTAGACTTCAAACCTACTGATTACAAAAGTTTTTGTGTTGTGAAGCTCTCTGCTTCTCCTTCCCCTCCCCTCCCCTCTCCTCTCTTTTCTCTTCTCCCCCTCTCTCTCCCTTTGGAGCTACTTTTTAGCCATACAACCAAGTTGACTTCTTTTTTGGGAGCAAAAAGTATAAAAATGAATAAAGAGATAGTTCAAAATATTTTAGGACACACTTAAGTGAGAAGGCAAGAAAACTATACTATCAAGGCTCGAAATATGAAGCTGAGTGTGTGGTTTGTCAATAGCCCCCAAAATGCCAAGTGGGATGTGGTGAAACCACGGAGGATTGCCAACTCAGTTGGATCCAGAATCAAATTAAGAGGCATCCCTCTGAATGGTTCTTTCATAGAATGATCAGGGAAGCTTAACTGGGCCAGTATCTTCTACTTGCAGCAGCCCAGATGTATGAACAGGTCCCAGGGAAAAGAGAGCAGATAGCTTGCTTATTTTCCTTTCCTGCTGGTGGGATCATTTAGCCCATTGCTGTTGTTGTTTTTGCTGCTGCTGCTGCTGCTCCAGCTATTACTGCAATCAGAACCAAGCAGTCAACTGGCGCTCCAGGAATCCTATGGGGTCTCAGCACCAGTCTGGGGCCATTGAGGCATCTAGTTTTGGATGGAGCAGACAGAATTCCTAACATCTCTGGCATGGATATTGTTGAATTACCCAACTTGTATCCTGTAAGCTAGTCTAATAGAGTCCCCTTGCAATATATATTTATCTTGTTCATTCTGTCACTTTTTAAAAAGTTGATGCATCGAAGAAGCAGGAATACAAATACCCTAAGAGAAGAAAAATATTCAAGAAAGAACAAAATAAAATAAAAACCCCAAAACAGAAAAAAAAAAAAACAAAACCCAACTTGTTGACTTTGTGGCTTTGTCTTAATAGCCTCCCTACACCTACTGTAAAATTCAAGAAGGTGCTTTGACCAAGTGCTTTCCAAAGACTGCAATCGTGAAAAAAGAAAATATTCGTGCCGGGCGTGGTGGCACACGCCTTTAATCCCAGCACTCGGGAGGCAGAGGCAGGCGGATTTCTGAGTTCGAGGCCAGCCTGGTCTACAGAGTGAGTTCCAGGACATCCAGGGCTACACAGAGAAACCCTGTCTTGAAAAACCAAAAAAAAAAAAAATATTCATAAAGGACTCTTCTTTAATCAAATCTATTTAACAATGCCAGGCCCCCTGCACTTTCACCCAAAATTCTAATGTTTTTAACTCAAGAAATTAAGTTGTGATTCCAGCATTTGCTGAGTAACCATGTTTTGATGATGTGCAGTAAAACTGATCACCAAACTCATGTTCAACATTAAGTGAAATTGAAGTATCATTTTGTATTTTATTCTTCTGGAGATGAATTTCAATATAATTTGATTTATGCCATTGATGCCCCCTCCAGTGATAATAACATGCCTGATACACAGACTTTTTCACAACACACTTCACAGAACTGTCTCAGGTGATCCATATAACACTCCTGTGAGTTGGAAAAGACAATTCTCATTTTAAGTTTGTGTTTGAAGAACCATCCAACTATGCATGACAGAGGACTGACAGAAAATCCCTAGTTAATTTTCTTACCAATGCTTCATTTTCTATTCTGTGTTATATATTAGAGAGAAAAGAGTTATTAGAAAAAAACTAAGCAACATATTTATTCCTTTAAATTTTCACTTTAACAAGCAAGTGCCTTCATGTTTCTTCACTGTGCCTACATAGTGAAATAGATGTAACTCCCATCTTGGAAAGGTTCATTGCACAGCAGAACAGAGAAAGAAGTTGCAGTTTTCCAGAATGATGGTGAAGGATGCTATTAAAGTGACTACCATGTTAGAGAACCAGATAGCAGTGGACTCTCACCTGCGACTGCAGGAATTAAGGACTTCTCAAAGGTAGTGACTCAGCTTTAACAATTGCAGCTGAGAAAGTAAAGCAAATGCAAGCTAGGAATAGGCAAAATGTTCCAAGAAGAAGAAATGAAGGGGCTTGGGAATCTACCTTTTTTAATGTCTCCTCACAATAGAACATCACTCGTGATATATGAGGACCTCACCATTAAACACATTTCTCCTGGTGTCCAAGCACTCAGTGCTGAATCCCACTGGCCCAGAAAGGTATTTGAAGACCCTGACATTGATTTATCAAGAGGTTAGCAGACTTTCTTGGAAATCAAGTGTTTGTTCACTCTTTACTTCTAAGACCTTCTTTGATCCTATCAAGGAACCCCCCTGTGTATGTGAAATTGCTCTTTGTTCTGGTACCTGATGACCACCTTCCTCTGGACTGGGCCAATATGACTTCACAAGAACCATTTCCTTTAGCTGGTACACACATCAACTAAAAAGAAAATTTCCGATTTTATCATGTGTCATGTTAGAGGTTTTGGTCTATGGTCACTTGGTCCTGATGCTTTGAGCCTAACATCATGGCAAGAAGCACATAGATGAACAGAGCTACTATTCCATGATGACCAAGTGAAAAGAGAATTAGGGACCGAGGCTCTATTAGTCTTTAATCGGACTTCCTCTAGGAAACCCATTTTTCTTCTGCTAGGCTCTACCTCCTAAATGTGGCATCATTCTTGCTATCTCCATGTTCAGTGAAGAAGCTGTTAGCTTAGGGAAATTGGAGGACAGATCAGATCCAAATCACAATACCACCCATCTACCTGGGGTTTACCACAATTTTCTATGTACTAGAACCATGCGCTGGGGCAAAGTGTGGATATAGTTAAAAATATATTTTAAAATACCACTAGTATTTCACTTTCAAAAATACTTAATTCCTAAAGCTTATGATGCACTGTAGCAGCCTAGATATGCCAAATTAATCAAATGCATGTCTGCTGACTGATAACACACTACCCTGTTGTATGCTATGTCTCTTGAACAGCCAGAAACATTCAGATAAGGAGCATGTAGGAGATCTGAAAACAAGTCAATTGCTTTCCTAGCATGCAAACTTTACATCGAGATGAAGTGAATTCATTTATTAAATATGACCGAGTTCTAATTCTTGAATGTTTTAGACATAGAAAACGTGAATCCGTTTAAGTAATCTCAAATATAAGAGTTTCTTGTCTGTTTGTGTCTGATCTAACATTCTATAACTGCCAACATCCTTCTGAGTACATTTACTTGGTAGGCTTTTCTTATGTTCTACAGAGAGGCTAAGAGTGTCATTAGAGAGCATATGTGGCATGGAGCACAGCATTCCTGCTTTATTTTGACCCACTTACAGAATGCTTCTACTGATGTATTTGGAAAGTGTCTTGGTTTATAAAACATGAAACCACTTCAGCTTTAGAATTTCTGGTAAATTAAAGCTTACTCGTGAGTCACGGTCCATAATAATTTGTCGTCAGAATAAACTCCTTCCCCTTTTGAGTTGAGAATTGTGTTCTACTACTACAACAATAATACAAAAATAAGGCATATGCAATTTCTTCAGCAAATATTATGAAGGCCCATGAGCATAAAATACTTAAAATCAGAAATTTCTGTATTTTATTTTTATTATCTTAATGTAGAAGCACCTGATGTCAACCAGCATTAAAAAAATCTAAAGCTACAGAGTTGTTTCATTAAAATGTTTGAATAAAAATTCAAACATTACAATTTAGCAAAAAGATGAATGATATCAAAAAAATCTGAGAGTGGACATATCGAATTGAATTTAATCCCAGTGCAAGGCACTTAGAGGGGAAAAAATTTCAAATTTGCATGAAATGGTTACCAGGCCAAATGATGGTAGTCTAACTTTATAAAAGCTTTTATCCCTTAAACAATGATTTCTGAAGTATTTAAGAAGATGTGGGTCCAGGAAATAAAGTCAAAGCCTACCAAAGTGACCCTGGACATTAATTAAAAGCTAATGCTTCTTGGTAGGAGAAAGAAGATCTTTAAACAACAGTAAAATTCTAGATCATGAGTCATAAATTACAAGAACAAAATTTAAATTTTTCAAAATAAATCCTCTGACCATTAACAGGAAAATAAAAACCCAGAATTATTATCTTTCATCAGCACTGTACCAGGCAATGTATCATGTATCTAAAACGAAAGAAAGAAAGAAAGAAAGAAAGAAAGAAAGAAAGAAAGAAAGAAAGAAAGAAAGACTTATCCTATCTATGGAGTGGCCACTAACGTAAAGCACTGCAGAGATTATCGTAATAATTTTATGACAATAACACTTCATGCCACCACCTTCCCAGTTTTCCTTTTTTGTAGATTACATTTATTTCTTTTACTTATTCATTGTACATCCCTCTCACTGGCCCCCTCCCTGTCACCCTTTTCCCATCCCCCTCTCCTTCTCCTCTAAGTGGGTGGGGCCCCCTGGGTATACCCCACCTGCGGGCACTTCAAGTATCTGCGAGACTAGGCACTTCCACTCCCATTGATGCAAAACAAGGCAGCCCAGCTAATAGAACATATACCTAACACGGGCAACAGCTTTTGAAGATGGCCCCCTTTCCATTTGTTTGGGACCCATATGAAGGTCAAGCTACAGTCTGATCATATGTGTGGTGAGGCCTAGGTCCAGCCCGTGTATTCTTTGGTTGGTGGTTCAGTCTCTGAGAGACTCAAGGATCCAGGTTAGTTGACTCTATGGTCTTCCTGTGGAGTTCCTATCCTCTTTGGGCAGGCCCTGCAATCTTTCCTCCTACATTTCCATAAGATTCCCCCAAGCTACATCTAAGCTGCGGGTCACTGTATCTGTCTGAGTCAGCTTATGGGTGGAGCCTCTCAGAGGACACCATGATCCTGTCTGCAAATGATAACAGAGTATCATTGAAAGTGTTAGGGACTGGTGCTTGCCCATGGGATGGTTCTCATGTTGGGTCTGGTTTTGGTTGGCCTTTCCCTCAGTCTCTAGTCCCTCCCTTGTGCCTGCGTCTTTTGAAGACAGGATAAATTTTGGTTTGAGAGTTTTGTGGGTAGGTTGATATCCCTGTTGCTTAACTGGGTTTCCTGTCTGGCTATAGGAGGTGGCCTCTTCAGGTTCCAAATCTCCAATGTAGTGACTCACAGATAACACCCCCATTAATTCCTGGGTGTCTCCCTTATCCCAGTTCTCTGTCTCCACCTGCATATGCCTCCCACCTCCTCTTCCCCATCAGTTGCAGATTTCAATTCATTTTCATGGCCATCTAGCCACCTCTCCTCTCCTTCCTCACCCCTGATCCTGAACCTTCAACCCCCCCTTCTCATCCTCTCCTACTCCTAGTTCCCTCCCTACATCTGACCCTTATAACTATTTTATTCCCCCTTCTAACTGAGATTCAAACTTCCTCTCTTGGGCCTTGCTTATTGATTAGCTTCTTTGGGTCTGTGGAATGTAACATGGTACCTGCATTTTATGGCTAATATCCAATTATAAGTGATACATACCGTGCATGTCCTTTTGAAACTGGGTTACCTCACTCAGGAGGATAGTTTCAAGTTCCATATGCATGCCTGCAAAATTCATGATGTCTTGGTTTTGTACCACATTTTCTCTATCAGTCTTTAGTTGAGGGCCATCTAGGTTGTTTCCAGTTTCTGGCTATCACATACAAAGCTGCTATGAACATCATTGAGCAAGTGACTTTGTGGGATGTTGGAACATCTTTTGGGTAGATGCCCAAGAGTGGTATAGCTGGGTCTTCAGGTAGAACTATCCCCAGTTTTCTGAGAAAACACCAAATGGATTTGCATTTTCACTACTAGTGAAGAAGCGCTCCCCTTGATCCACACCCTCACCAGCATGTCCTATTGCTTGAATTTTTGATCTTAAGACATTCTGATGGGTGCAAAATAGAACCTCAGAGTTGTTTTGATTTGCATTTCCCTGATGACTAAGGATGTTGAACATTTCCTTAAGCGCTTCTCAGACATTCGAGATTTCTCTGTTGAGAATTCTTTTCTCAGTTCTATGTCTCATATTTTAATTGGGTTACTTGGGTTGCTGATGTTTAACTTCTTGAGTTCTTTGTAAATTTTGGATATCACCCCCTGTCATCTATTGGGTTCCTTTTAATTTTTATAAAAATTATAAAAGGTATGGCAGAAAGAAATTAGTTACTGAATTCAGACACACACTGTGGATGATTTGGGGGGGGAAACATTTATGCTATAATTCTTTATTGTTAGTGATAGGAACAAGATTTAGTTCGGATAACTGTTCTCTCTTCTGTTTTAGTAGTAAATGACTCTAGCTCAATGACTCTGAGAGGTTATGGGTCTTTTCCTTCAGGCTAGAGATTAACCAGCTGTCTGACACTCCTCAGAGATCCCAACATCACCCTTCCCCCCAGTTAAAGTACAAAAATGAGACTGTAACCATGAGCAAATTGTTATGCAATTACCATAAAATTTTTAAAGATGATATGGTAACCAAATTCAGTTTCAAAGCCAGTACATAGTACTTCGAATGCTTGAAAGTAACATATAGCATTTTACAGTTGGGTTGTAAGAGAGACACTTTCAATCATAGCAGAAAAAATTAACCAAACATTGAAAGCAAAGCACTTATTACTGAGAAGAGGTAATCCTTCCCAAATGACTGGTTGCTACATGTGTCATCTCATTAACTTTTACACCCAATCATAAGTAATGGTTTCCTTGCACATTGCCAGGGCAAAAGCCATTACTTTCCAACCAAACCAAGAGACATACTTGAAGAATAAGCCTGAGAAGAGCTATTTAGAATTTTTTTTTATTTCTTGTCTACTTCATATTTACTAAATGGATTATCATATGAAGACAGGAGAATTAGAGGAATAAATTGTTATTCCACTCTAAAATTCATCTTTTATGAAAGAAGCCAGGTGATTACAAATAAGCATGTTCTAAGTGTCATACCAAGATCAATAGTAAAGTTCAATATAAACACTAGGCTTATAGGCTCTTCTATCCTGTGAGCCCAGCTGTCATTCATCCTGACTCAAGAGGCAAAAGTAAATAGACCAAATGATAAATACATATCTGAAACATTTCTTTTCTACCACCTTCAGTCCATCTTCTCTTCTGAGGATAGAATTTGCAAAGTCAAAGAAATTATGCCAAAATGCTCGGGGTTTAAGATTTTTTCTCCCACTAGGCACTAAATTACCAGACGTTTTTGTCCATTTTCAAGCATCCATGGTAGTAATGAGTCAGCTCTCAGAACTCCAAAACTATTTTACTTCATTCAGAGACCTGGGTTTCAGCTGGTGTTATAAGCTAGAGAAAAATTAAGCTGGTTTAAGCAATTCTCCCTTGCTCACTGGGAAAAGGAATGAGAACTGAAGGAGAAGTGGATTTAACATAGATTGTCAAAAGAACTCAGATATTTGAGATTAAGAAGCACACAAATGGTTCTTTCCTAGGCAATTCAGAGTTCCATCACTGAGAAATCATTGAAACAAAAGGAACAGGTTTTACACTTCATTCCTCTCAAATCCTGACCACCCATTCCAGTTACTAAGTCACTGGGTGAAACCATTAAGGGATTAAGCAACTATGAGAATTAAAGCAATCCCAACTTCCAGATAAAATTTGTCTATCTACATATTTTCCACTCAGTTAAAAATGTACTGGAGCTTGACTCAAGTCTAAACAAACAAAAATCATTTATGCTTGGTCGCAGATGAATTAGGCAGGGTGCTCGTGAGGAACAGATCATAATGGGTGTGATGATCTCAGACTGACAGTGACGCTTAGCTTTGATTGTCAGTGAGACACAAGCTGGAGTAAGCAGGGAAGAATCACAAGAAGGATTGCCCTGATCTGTCTGTCCTGTGAGTGTGTATTGAGGAGATTGTCATTATTAAGTTAATTGAAATGGGAAGTACCAGCTCACCGGGAATGTGATATGACTGGTTGGTTTTGAGTTCTTCTCAATGATGGGCTAGAAGTTGGAATTGTACATTGAAATAAAAAACAACTTTCTCTTTTAAGTTGTTTCTGAGATTATTTTTAAAGTGCAATAAATCTGTGTTAGTTGGCAACTGGACAATAATGGACCTTCCATTCTATGAGCACAGTATCTTGAGATCCTTGTTTTAAAATTTTAATCAGAGAAGTTTCATTGCATTAAGTGTATAAGGCTTTCGTTTTTGTCAAAACTGCCTATGTGTTTTACCTTGTTAGATACTCTCACAAATGATGTTATAATAATATTTTTCTATGAAGGATTTATTTTATGTTTCTTTTTAATTGATTGCTAGTAAATTAATAAATTTTTTTAGTTAATTGACTTAACTTATAGCCTCTAGTTATCACATTATATGTATGTATTTTTGTGAAGGAAAGAGTATTGAAAGAGATTGTCTATATATTACACAGAACACATTACAGTACAATATTGAATACAAGTGTATTTTGTCTAGTAGCAAGGAAAAGCATTTTGTAATTCTCCATTCAATATATTAATTATACAATTTTCATGTGTGCCCTTTTCTACATTAAGAACATACTCTTCTTCAATTATAGGGGATTTCTGGGGGGATATATTGAAAGGGGATAACACCTGAACTGTAAGTAAATAAATTTTTAAAAATCCAATTAAAAAAAGTGACTTCTTGTGACTGTCAGTGAAGTCTTGTATACATAAAGTCAGCCGATATTTTATCTTCCGCCTTTGCACTTATAGAAAATCAACAATTCCCTTTTTATGACCTTTGATTAATGGTTTGGGAATGTACTCTACATAGTAGATGCTTGTTCAGTATCTCAGAAGCGATTAACTCTTGACACTTGAAGACAGGCAGAGGTCTCATTGCATGTTTGAGTATAAGAAAAGAGCTTAATAATAACTGTAATTTTAAGCATTCTTATAGGATCATCATTGAGAATTAAGAAATTACCTGTTTGTCTATATTAGTATCACTACAAGACAAAACATCTTCATTGTTCTGCAGAGATCTGCTCAAAATGGTGGGATTATACTTAGTGATTTTATATAGATTTAATAATAAGAGGAAACGCATATAAATAGCAGGAACTTTTCCTAAAATGAAAACTTTTCCTAAATGAAATTGTCCTTGTCCTTGCCTTCAGTTGGAAATTCATCATAGATTTTAATCCAAGGCAGACCCATCACAGGAAGATCACCTGCTAGATT
>LR749593.1:2200229-2272729 GCA_902729485.2 Mus minutoides | reverse complement strand
TAAGTTTTTATGATCTAAAGGTAAAATTAACATTGATATTTAATGGGAAAAGAATAAAGAATGGCTACCACGATACCTTAGTGGGCAAGGGCACTTCCTGCCAAGCCTGCCATCTTGAGTTTGATCCCTGGAACCTACGTAGCAGAGGGAGAGAAATGACTCCCACAGATTGTCCTCTGACCTCTGTACACATATGCTATGACATGCATCACCCCCAATAAATGTTCTAAAGCATAAGAAAAAAATAGATAATGAAAGAGATAAAGAGGTGAAAAACAGAAAATTAAAAGCCCTGCTTTTGTCTGTATTGCTGTAATTATCAGATTTATTTACTCAGTGGCTCAGAGATCATTTAGCCATACAATGGCAGTAATGATTGTAAGGACAGATTGGGCATTAACTGGGCAATGAATCAAAGCCCTGGGTGTCCCAGCTCTCCTGCTGGGCCATAGCAGGCATTGTTGCGTATTTCACAAGGTCATTTTTGTCAGGTAGTAATCGATTTATTGACTTACCGTCTTTTTATTTTAATTCTTTTCTTTTTCTGAATTTGATGCTCAGAACTCCTTTGTGTGCTCCAGCCTTTCCCTCATTAACATCCTCCAGATTGCCAGTGAGGATTGTAATGGGAACAAAAGGTGGTGTGCTTTTGAATGACAACACTCAAGCACTTTGATGTTTTGTTTTTTGTTTGTTTGTTTGTTTGTTTGTTTTTTTCACTGAGCATTGAGGAATATTGTCGCTGGGGCTTCTGGAAGATGGATTGTTTTCTTGGCAGGTAGTGTGGCACTGCTGAGGCTCGTTATGGTTTCTGTTGGTGAGATCTAAAGCACTCGGTTGAATATTGTCATAAAGAAGGAAGTGGTTGCAGACTGATTCATAATGGGACTGCAAAGACTACGACTATTTTTTGATCTCTGAATTCCAAATGGGCCTTTTATAGTTGTCATATTATTGACTGCTCATTCCAGAGCGGTGATTGGCTTCCTTTCTGAATCTTTTATGTGCCCAATGTTATCCTGATGCTTAGCAGTACATGAGCTGATCAGCCCCCAGTCCTCCTGTCTTATTTAATAATGCCAACATTTCCTTCTGATGTGTGTGTGTGTGTGTGTGTGTGTGTGTGTGTGTGTGTTTCATAAAAGGTCAGTTCTTTGCAGGACCTAGTGTCTCCAGGTTAATCATTTATGCATCAAATTTGGTTGTCTTTTCTCTCTGTTCATTTTGTAACTACTTTTAATATCCACTTGATTACCAACAGGAAACTTTTTAAAGATTGATGGTATTTATTTTTGCTTATTTTAGTATTCGAGTGTTTTGTAGGCACACAAGCATATAGGTGAATGCAGTTGCTTGCTGAGGCCAGACACACCAGATTTTCCTGGAGCTGGGGGTTACAAGCAATTGTAAACTTCTCAACATGGGTCCTTGAAAGCTAAATGGGGTCCTAGGCAAAAGCGGAATACACTCTTAAAACCTACTTTCTCTCTCTCATTCTAGAAAGTATAATATATGTGCTTAGTAGGTTCAATGAAGTAGAAGAAATTTCTTTTAGTTTCTAAGTGTGTGTGTGTGTGTGTGTGTGTGTGTGTGTGTGTGGTTTTGTTGGGAGGTTGAATGTGCATTTCTCTATGTGTGCATATGTATGTCTACAGAGGCCAGAAGAAGGTTTTAAGTCCCCTAGAACTGGAACACGTGTTGATGAGACTCCTGATGCGGGTGTAAGGAACTGACCTTGGGACTTCTAGAAGACTCATATGTGCTCTCACACTCTGAGCTGCCTCTTTAGCTCTCAATTTCTTATTTTTGAGAGAAAGATGTTTATCAAATGTTGCCCAACAATGAGAGATGCTATTGTGATTGCTGACTGGACTGTGTTGTTCTTTAAAATGAAAAGTCTATATGTAGGTATGAAAGCTGAAAATGTAACAGGACATTTAGTACATAATAAATGTACTAAATATATACTTAATGTACAGAGATTGTGTTTGTGTCTCAATAATGATTATTTCCTAATGATTTAGGAAATATGATTAGGGAGAAGAACTTTTTTTTCCATCTCATGAAATAAAACATTTGTTAATTACTATCCTCTTTTCAACTGCTAATCAGCAATAATGGATGTACCAAGAACTTTGGGTAATGAGTGTTATTAACATGATACATGATTTATGCCTGTATAGGTGATGATATTTTAACATGAAAGTTTTAAAATTGAAAATAATGCTTAGAAAGGAACTTTTAAAACTACTTCAAATTTTCTTTGAGGACAGTTTGTTCATTTGTAATGAATGCAAGCAGGTATGTATCTTTCAATTTCTTCTTCCTTCTCATTAGTAATATTTATTTTGTTTGAAATCTTTTCTGGATGCTTACTATGCACAGTCTAATGTTTGTTTACAGGTATAAAATTAATTTGCATGCACTTAATAATTTAGTCATGACACCTGTGAGGTATTTGATTTTGAGCAAGGACGAATCAGTATGAAGAGAAAGTCTGTATTAAAGAAAGAATACTGCAGCTATGCCGGGGGCACCACAGCCATTGTGTAAACAACTCCCTGGCTGTATCTTCATGTTTCCAGGATTATTAACAACAAGCAAATCAGACTGTACTGTTGTACCATATAAAGAGAGTAACAACAATCCTATGAGAAATTTCAATATAATTTTATAAATAGGAAAATGGTGACATACTCTCATAAGTCTTAGTACTATTTGGATGTATTGTGTGTTCATTTGTAATCCTTGTCTATTTCCATTTATCATTTCATGCGGAATTCACTCCCCTTAATGCATTCACATGCGCTTCCTTGTGGTTTTGAACAAGCTTCATCATGATCAGGTTTTCAGCAAAGACTGGCTTATTTCAATAGTGTGTAGATTTGTATTTTTTCTCATACAGAAAGCAGAGTACAGAGTGAATGCCAATTAGCAGCTAACCCAACGGAGCATCACTGCTGGCACAGAGACTCATGCAGGAGGAGTCTCAATGCTCAGCTGTCATGTAGAAGCGGGACTTTTCTCCAGTAAGGAGACCCAAAACTACAAATAGCACATTCTTGTTCTTGCAAATCCCGGAGTGTAAATATTGCCACACAAGCTCAGATGATGTAAAGATCAAAGGAGTTTCTTCTACATAGAATATTTTGGTGATCATTAAAACCAATGAAATAAAAAAATTAACTGTAATGAAATGTTTGAATATGTTTCCTATTAGAATAAACATAAAAACTGTTAGTTTGTTAACAAGTAAAACCTAGTAACAACTGACAAGACGACAAGATAACATTTTCTCTGAACCCATCTCCTCAAAAACAAAAAAAGGAGTTTTACATCAGGAGACATTTTGATTAATATTTAGTTGACATAGTACAATTTAATAGCCAAAAATAGAAGTAAAATGTTCTTCAAACATGATTCCTTAAAATAGCAACTGAATGATGGATTTACTATTACTAAATATTTATTTTTACAAAATGTATGTTTCATATGGAAATTTATAGTATTCAAAAATTAAAGGTTTCTTAAACTTTGTTGTAAGCATAGTACTGTCTTTATAAGCCTAGAATGCTAACATCATACAATTACATTTACTATGAGAACTATCTGATGGACCCAATATAAAATATGATTTATTTTTGTTTTCACACTTGAGTATTTATTGGACTTATTTCCCTGTCCCCCAATTCTCTTTAGACACTTGTCTTTGCAAAGCTAAATATCTACAATGTGAAACACTTCAAAAATTAGAAACTTTTAAGAATATCTATGGCCACATTGTTCAATTATTTTATATATATATAGTATCAGTGGGGGGAAAAGGAGAATTGCAATGAGTAGTTTTACTTCCTGGTATAAAGTGTTATTAAGGCTTGTCTGGAAAATTAAGATCTCAGGGTGTGAGTATGCAAATGGATTTTCCTCCTCAGTGGGGCTGGATAATCTTAATTTAAAAAGAATCTCAGCCCAGTGGCAGTTCCCAGCTCCCAGAGCGACTTCCATTTCTTTGCCAGAACTGAATGATCAGGGTTAGCTATCTAAGCGCACTATGGCGCCTCTTGGGGGCAAATGGCCAGTGTAACTTATCTGCAGCTTTGCGTTTGGGAGAAGCTGCCTTATTCATAAGACTTCCATTTAACAGTTCTCCTGTTACATACAGGGCAGCTATGACCAAGGGAGCTCTGGTTTTGTATTAAAAGTGGGGTCAACAGCACCCTATCTTTAGGTGTTGCCATTGTACTCTTTGTGATGCACAAATTAAAAAAAAAGTTTGTTCTCTTTCTCTACTCATATCACTAAGACAATATCCTTGGCAAGAGGGTGGGGGCTTTAAGTTTAATAACAGATGCCCAAGGTCATCCTTACATATCATGTAGATGTTCAAAACTCACAATGTACTCCATGACTATGTAAAGCTGTTTTAAAGACACTATAGGAAAATGTGCTTAGTTTACTGTCAGAGATTTATACTTTATACTTTAATGTTTTTAATACTTTTCTTGCCAACTTGCTGGATTGGTACCTTGAAGAAACTCAATAACATTCTCCATGTGGCTTCCTCGCTGACTTCATATAGATATTTTCTTTTCTTCTTAGTGGTAAGGAAAGAGGTTAAGCTGTAATTATACTCCTAGAGTAACACTACAAGATGGGAGGCATTGCTAGACAAATAATGTGAGAGACAGTAACTATTCCTTTGATACTAATGATTTCAAATTCTCTTTTTCTCTCTCTATGGTGTGTGTGTGTGTGTGTGTGTGTGTGTGTGCAGTGTGTACATGTGTGTCTATGTGTGTAGTGTGTGTCTATGTGGTGTGTATATGTGTGGTGTGTTGGTGTGTGTATATATATATATATATATATATATATATATATATATATGTGTGTGTGTGTGTGTGTGTGAGTGTGTGTGTGTATGCACATGGGTTGCGTGGGTGTGTGTTGTGTGTGTATGTGGTGTGTTGATATATATATATATATATATATATATATATATATATATATATATGGTGTGTATGTATGTGGTGGGTGTGTGTATATGCATGTGTGTGGTATGTTGGTGTGTATATATATGTGTGTGTGTGTGTGGTGTGTATGTATGTTGTATGTGCATGTTTGTAAGTGTGTGTGTATATGTGTGTATATGTGTGTATATGTGTGTGTGTGCACACACGTGTGTGCGTGCATGCATTTTATGGAGACAAGGTCTCATTATGTAACCTAG
This sequence comes from Mus minutoides, assembly GCA_902729485.2. Taxonomy (NCBI): domain Eukaryota; kingdom Metazoa; phylum Chordata; class Mammalia; order Rodentia; family Muridae; genus Mus; species Mus minutoides. The sequence continues at coordinate 2,267,502 of LR749593.1, read as the reverse complement.
GTTGGCTTAAAGCTCTCAATCTTGTGACTGGACAGATTGTTCAGTGCTGAAAGAGCTCATACTTCTCATTCCGCAGCACAGCAGTCAGATGATCACATCTCCCTGCAACTCCAGGGCATCACACACGTCTGGCCTCCCAGGGCACTTGCACTCTCCTGTACACGTTGCCCTAACACCAACCCCAAACATAATGAAAAATGAAAATAAATCTGAAAAAAAAAAAAAGAAAAACCAACAACAACATCCTCTCTCCATCCTCCTCTCTTGTCTCGGCCACTTGAGTGCTGGGATTGCCTGCTTGTACCACCAATCCCATCCTCAGAGTCTCTGTATTTTATGTCATGCTGTTCTAGGGTTTAAAATTATCATTAGTTAAATAACATATTGTATATCAAACTAACTACAGCTAGAAATAAAATAAAGTCTATAGTGTGATTATTCAAGTAGCCGAAATTTTAGGCTGGAAAGAAACACAACTATGTTGTTGTTGTTGTTGTTGTTGTTGTTGTTGTTGTTGTTGAGGTGTCTTGCTGAAGTCCAAATTAGATGTTTGAATATTTACATTGGTGAACTGGAAACACCTAATTTGTTATGGCTCTTGTGAGTCAGAATTCCCAGTGATGGTGAGTTCTGAACGAAGCAGGTTGACTTGCTTTATTACATATTTCATTGTGTGCATATATATTTATCTCTGTGTGGGTACTGGTACCTGCCAAGGGCAGTGGATTCTGAAGCTCCAGTTACAGGCAGTTGTGAGCCACCAATGTGTTTTCCAGAAACTACAGTTATCCCTTCTACAGAAGAAATGTGTGCTCTTAATCACTGAGCATCTCTAAAACATCTCTACTTGCATTGATTTCACACTCTTTATGCACTTCTTTAATATCCTATCTACCTTTCCTTCCTGGGACCTCAGGCCCTAGGCAGAAATGAGTCTGAGAGAGGGGACCTTCTGCTGGGGCCACTTGGGCTAAAATGACCACCAAACTGGCACCATGAGGCTCAGACAGGGAGCTAGTCTGAGATGACCATGCCTTGGGGGGTCAACTATGCCCAAATAATTCCTGCCTGGCACCATAATGCAATTGCTGGGTATAGCACTCCTGAGATCACTCCTGAGACAACCCAGAAACTCAGTCCAAGCAGGAGGATGTGGGCACAATAAGAGACTCAAGGCTAGTAAGGAACAGCCTAGACATGAGTAGCTAGAGATGCCACCTGAGAACATGGTGGGATCCTGGCCTGTGCTATCACCAGAGCCATATCTAGGTCTATGACCCTGCAGCGGCAGGGATCTGTTACCACCAAAGGACTAGATAGGTCCCTTGTCTGGGCTGCTGCCCTGGGACATGTTGAGTCTGAAGACTGTGAAGAACTGACCCCACCCTTTACCTGGGCATCATTGGAGATCTGTCCCTGGGGACATAAGAGCAGGAGAGCTGACCCTACCCCTAGCCAGCTGCAAAACTCAGGAGAGCATGCCCAGCACATTGTGGGAGGTGTGAGAAAGTTGGCCCCAGGATATGTGAGAGAGATGGCCTCATCACTCATCTCTTGTATGGTGGTATTCATGAGGGAGAGATATACCCCTCCTCCCTCACCATATTTGGCAGGCAGGAGACATGGCTTTGAGATCATGAGAAGGGGAGAACCATCCCTGTCACTCACCAGCTGTATGTAGCACTCAGGAGACCAGGCCCTGGGCAACACAGTAGAGATGACCCTGGTAGCAGGAAATGGGTAAGCAGGCCCTGAGGGAGTAAGCATAGGAAAGCTAGCCCTGCCTCTTTTCTACCTTGCAGTGACTAAGACGAGGAAGAGATGCCCTCCTTCCTCATCCCTTGTCACCACTGTCAGGCAGAAGAGCCGGCCCTGGAGTTATTAAGGTGGAAAAACTGGCCATGCCCCTCCCTAGTAACACTTAGGAGAGCTAGTCCTGTACCTTGTCTGGGCAGCAGGGGATAGCTTCCCCTTTGGTTGCCATTCTTGAGGGGGTGAAAGTGGGAGACCCAGCAGGCTAACCAGCTTAGATACTTCTCAGGCCCAGATCCAGGGCTCTGAAATGGCCTACCTCAACATGTATGTACCTTGCTAGAGTACATGAAAAGGCCAGTCATCCAGATTTAAAGCTACAGGATCTCCACAATACAGGGTAGCAACAAGATATTGAGAGGAGTCCCAGTGAGGTTCCAGTATTGATAGAGAAGCAGAAGCCGGAAGCCTCCTACCAGGCTTTTGCAAGCAAAGAAGTGTGGACAAAACGGTGCTCTGTGGGGCACACTGGGACACACTACAGCTTCTACAATCAGATTTATTTTCCTCTGTTGTAAAGGAAGGTTGAAAAGGTAGAGGGCAGGTGGAGAAATGGGGGAGATGAATGGAATGCATGGTGTGAAATTCACAAAGAGCCAATAGGCAGTTTAAGTTAATTAAAAAATTTACAAAGCTATGTAGAAACCATGTAGTAGACAATGAATTGAGAGCTAACCAGACATACACATAAGCTGCTAAATTTCCCAGTGTTCCTTGCAGTTAAGTTATAACCAGAACACTGAAGGGTGTGTCATTTTAAGGTCAAGTAACTGATAGTTACATTCTGCCTTTCTCTCTGTCTCTGTCTCTGTCTCTCTCTCTCTCTCTCTCTCCTCTCCTTTCGGATTAATTGATCTTGAAATTTCCATGCTTCAGAAGAAGCAGACATAAATTACAACAAGGAATTTTAAGCTGTTTAGAAGTAAGTAAGTTCTCATGCTCCTCAGTGGATTGTGATGACCTTGTAGTCATCAGGGTTTGCTTGATATAATCACTGGAGTTAATTCCTCTCACCAAACAGGAAATGGAATTTTGAGAACTTATTCATGTGTAAAAGTAACCAGGTTTGTTCTGTCAGTCTCTAAATAAAAGAATTAAAACCAAAAGGTCTTCAAACCAGAAATGTGTGTAGTTTAAATTATTGCAAAATCAGCACTATACAATGGCAAATTTGGCTCTTATTTGAATACTGCAAGAGTGTCACAGATAGCATTGTATGCCTGACAGAAGTTGGAACAATGTACAGAGACACATTGCTCTGGAGGAAGGTGTTTTACAAGGATGAATGGTTCTCTCCAAGGCTTCTGGGAAGCCCAATTAATGCTTCTTGTGTAATTTGGATGTGAAATTTCCCCTACATGAGTTTGAGGAGTTGGTCTTTAGTTGAACATGCTGTTTCGAGAGGTGTTGGAGTCATTTAGACATGGAGCCTGAGAGGCAGACATACAGCTTTCAGGCAAGGCTTATGAGATACACCATATGAGATCTATATTTATTGATTGGACAAGATGGAAGCAGGTGGCCTCCTATAACACAACCTGAAGCTTCTTCCACCATGGTTGCTTCCCAGATGAATGATCATCGGCCTTGAACTGCGAGGCACAGGAAATGCTTCTTTCTTACTGTTGCTTTTATACGTCATCACAGTGATGACAAAAATGGACCAAACGTTACAATTGCAGCAAGAAAATACCTATTAGCTCTCTCCTCCCTCCCTCCCTCCCTCCCTCCCTGCCCCCCTCTCTTTCTGTGTGTGTGTGTGTGTGTGTGTGTGTGAGTGTGTGCCCTTAGAGAAGCTAGAGGTTGATATGCCATGCTGTCCTTATTTACTCTTCAATGCACATATTCAGGTACGGTCTCTCTCTTGACCCCATAGCTCAAACATTGCTCTGACTGTGTTAGTCTAGCTAGGCAGCGCGATCAGGAGATACCCTGTCTCTATCTCTGAAGGCTGGAATACAGTCACGTTGTCAACCTTGCTTGGCATGCATGAAGGTGCTGAGGATCCAGACTCATCCTCATACTGTGTGGCAAGTGCTTTGACTCACCTAGCATCCTCCATAGACCCACATTAGTCACTTCTTGCTCTCTGTTGTGACCGACTAAGTCAATGCTCATCATGCCTTCTCAAAACTGAAACTTGCTTAAACTTCTCAAGTATTCTTTCAGTCATTCTTTCTTCTGTTCTCATGGCTCCTGATTCAGAATTTTCCTGCCACACGCCTTCTCTTCCAATATTTCTGTCCCTGCATCCGTATTGATCCTTTTTGGAGCTTCTGACACTGTTTTAGATTTTCACTTAACAAATTTGAAATGCAGGCAAGGGATCTTATGCCTCCTTGCTTCAAACTCTGGTGAATTTGGGTGCTGCCTTCTAGAACTCGACTTGCCTTTCTGTGGGAGGTGAAGTGGTACAAACTTGTGATTTGTTCATGGATTAAACTCACTGGATGCTTACAGTGGCAACATAAAAACTACTCAGGAAAATTTGCATTGACAACTCTAGATAAATCTTAGGGATGTGAGCACTGTTGTTTGTTTGTTTGTTTGTTTGTTTGTTTGTTTTTTCGAGACAGGGTTTCTCTGTATAGCCCTGACAGTCTTGGAACTCCCTTTATACAACAGGCTGGCCTCGAACTCAGAAATCCACCTGCCTCTGCCTCCTTAGTGCTAGGATTAAAGACGTGCACCACCAGGCCCGGCTTTGTGGGCACTGTTCTTATACACTTGTCTTAGATAGGGTGTCCACTGCTGTGAAGAGACACTATGACCACAGAGACACCATGATCACAGAGACACCATGACCACAGAGAGAGACACCATGACCACAGAGACACAATGACCACAGAAATACCATGACCACAAAAACACAGTGACCATAGAGACACAATGACCACAGAAACTCTCATAAAACACTGGGATTGATTTACAGTTTCAGAGGTTTTGTCCATTATCATCATGTCAAGGAGCATGGGAGTTTTCTGGCTGACATGGTGCAGATATGGGGCTGAGAGCTTTACATCCTGATCCTGGAGTCTCCATCCAGCTGAAGGAGACTGTGTGGCACAAACCTCAACATTTGCCTTCACAGTGACACACATCCTCCAATAAGGACACGCCTACTTCTACAAGGCCACACCTCTTAATTGTGCCATTCCCTATGAGCCAGGCATTAAAATCCATGAGTCTATGATGACCATTTTACTCAAACCACTATATCATTTTATTGATTTTTACCAAAATACACTTTACCTTTTTTTTTTTTTTTTTTTTTTTTGAGTTTTTCGAGACAGAGTTTCTCTGTGTAGCTCTAGCTGTCCTGGAACTCATTCTGTAGGCCAGGCTGGCCTCAAACTCAGAAATCCACCTGCCTCTGCCTCCCAAGTGCTAGGATTAAAGGCATGTGCCACCACTGCCCAGTTCAAGATACACTTTAAAGTGTATAGGAGGTATCAATCAGCAGCAAGATGACATTGACTTAATTATTCAAGAGTTCTTTATTGGGGACTTTCTATGATCTAAAATTATAGAAGTATCTCTGGATCAAAGAAGCAGATTAGCAGATTCCCTGCCTTCTTAAATCTTAGATACTAATAGGAGTATATGGACAAACACGTGGAGGAAATACATATTAAGCAATTATTAAAGAGTGATATGAAAAAAATAACTGCTTTTCAATCTGGCTGAAGTACTAGAGCTATGATCGGTGCGTTGCTGATATCCCACATCACATTGATTGACTCATTCAGGAAAGTTACTTGCAATTATTCTCAAATATTATTTGCAATTGACAGCTGCTGAGAAAGCAGACATCAGTTTTCTTCAGTGGAGTGCCGCTGAGTATATTAACTATACCTCAGGGCAGGCCTTATGCTAAAACAAAACAGATTCCAGTGTTTTGGGTAATTTTTTTTTTTTTGCCTTTTGGTTTGAATGTGTGTGTGTGTGTGTGTGTGTGTGTGTGTGTGTGTGTGTGTGTGTGTGTGTATTTTAGAAAGAAATAATAGGAAATAAATACAGTGGAGATGAATCTGGGAGGAGTTAGAGAGGGGGAACAACATGCCCTAAATATATTTCATAAAATAAATTTTAAAAATGAACTATAAAAGAATAAATTCATCTTCATACATACATACATAGCTCACATGCATTCGTATTTCATCAAACAATTGCCACCGTATCCCAAATCTGTGAGGCAAAAACTACTGGCTCAAAATTAAGAAGCACAGCAGCACAGGAAGACGAGAGGCAAGGCAGCATTCTCTTGAGAAGAAGTGGAAAGTCTGCCAACAAGGTAGCAAGATGCAAAATTCAAGAAACTTTTCAGAGAGGAAGGGCAGAACAAAACTGTTCAACCATAGCAGCTGAACAGCTTATCCTAGGCAGAGAAAAGACACAGATGGACCAGGGATTACTACCATATGCAGTCTAAAGCCACTGCCAGACCAGAGTAGGGGTCCTCTGAGCTAGTGTGCAGAACTGAAAAGTCACACGTCTCAGCCAGCCCTATGCAGTGTGCAAATGCCACTGCAAGTCCCACTGGTACCTCTTTACTTTTTAAAGATGGCATTTAAACTCACTCTGGCAGATGGAGGGAAAGTACGTACTAAAAGTTGACATTTCATTTCACTCTGTATGTTTGTTAAGATAATTTTATTATCATTCACAGGGAAACCCAGACTGAATGGAAATGAACTCATGGCGGCTTGTGGCTCATATAAAAATATATCTGTTGCTTCTAAAGGTCAAATAGATATTAGATGACAGAGAACCATCACAAGAAAGTCATTAGCATTAGAGATTCCAGGATGACATAAAAAAAAAAAAAAAGAAAAAAAAAACTAAATGGAAAGTTATAGAAGGCAATGTGAGTGTTGGGTCAACTATGTTACCACTCTTTGTATTGTACATTATTATGAACACAAAAGAAGGCAAGACAAAGGAGTCAGCAAACAGGATTTCAGCATTTTAGTCTTCCTAGTTTTTCACAATTGAGGCAAACAGGTTTCAGAACCTCAATGCATTTTATTGAGTGAGAGGAAGAGATGAAGGCATGGAGGAAGTGAGGAAGGAAAGAAAGATAGGGAAAAGGGAGGGAGGGGGTTTTCATTGGGTTCGGTGTTTTCACTTTGTTAGAATTCTTGTATTTATCATCAGTAAACTAGCAACTTTTCTATTTCATTTTAAGAAGTTGTTTGTAGCAAGATAATTCCTAACTCAAGTTTATTACTCTTGAATCAGAAATGTCCTTAGTCATATATTCCTGTCAGGTTAAATATTAAGCATTTTATAGCTCTTACTCCTGTTACATGATACTTAAAATCACAGTAGCCTTTGTTGATTTCATAGAGTTTAAGAGAACTGGTTTTTCTTCCATCCATGGATGTCTTTCTCCTTGCTTTGTTTCTGTTTTCTCATCAGCATAGTGTTTCTTTTACTTTTCTTTTCATCCAATAAGTCACTTCCTGGCTCCACTCATATATATGTGCCCTCCAGAGAGGTCATCGCAGCCAAGTATAGCAGTTGAAGCAGCGTCAATGGATAACATCTTACTTGTCCACTTTGAACCCTTAAGTAGCACCATAACCCCATTTCCTTATCTAGTATTCCATTCTACTTTGTCGAGAACAGTCTCAAATAAAATTTCCCTAGCCACCTCATCTCTTGGGAAAGCCAAATAAATACTGCCAGTGTTGAAAGATAAACAAATACTGAATATCAGGCACTGTCTGATCTTTGCAAAAACAAGTATGTTAACTATTTACTTTTAGAAAATTCTCTCTTTAAATAGCACAAGAGAATAAAGTTGTTCCTTATACCATGGGACAAGTATAGTATTCTTATTTTAATTAATAAATTACTAATTTTCATATGCGTAGCAAACAAGTGTTGAAAGGGTCTGAAGTCTCTGTAAAGTGAAGCCCCAGCTCACAGCCTGGGACACCCAGGAGTTTTAAAGAACAGAGTAATTCTTTAAAGTGGAAGAATTGGCAATATTGTCTTTCGTAATATAGAATATATACCTCTTTATATTTCTATTTTATTCAAAATAAACATGATAGAAAATTTTCACTTTTTCATTGACAAAACAGCATTTTGTTTGTTTTGCATTTTGTTTGTGTGTTTGTTTGTTTGTTTGGATTCATCCTCTGATGTACAGGCTGCATGGAAGTACATGTATCTGTCTTATATTTTGCTTTATACAAAACTCTTAGCAGGTTTTCAATAAGTGTTTACTGAATGAATAAACTGCCCATCATGTAACATCTTTTAAAAAAATGATAAGCAGCAAGTTAATACTTTCAATACACAAAGCATATATATACATATCAATTAAAAATTGCAAAAAATATTTGTTTTTATATTTTCTTATTAGATATTTCAAATGCTATCCCAAAAGTCCCCTATACCTTACCCCAAACCTGATACCCAACCCACCCACTTCTATTTCCTGTTGCTGGCATACCCCTGTACTAGGGCATATGATCTTCTCAAGACCAAGGGCCTCTCCTTCCATTGATGGCCGACTAGGCCATCCTCTGCCACATATGCAACTAGAGACACAGTTCTGGGCAGTACTGGTTAGTTCATATTGTTGTCCCTTTTATAAGGTTGCAGACCCCTTTAGCTCCTTGGGTACTTTCTCTAGCTCCTTCATTAGGGACCCTGTGTTCCATCCAATAGATGACTGTGAGCATCCACTTCTGTATTTGCCAGGCACTGGCATAGCCTCACAAGAGATAGCTCTAACAGGGTCCTGTCAGCAAAATCTTGCTGGCATATGCAATAGTGTCTAAATTTGGTGGCTGTTTATGGGATGAATCCCTGGGAGGGGCAGTCTCTAGATGGTCCTTCCTTCGTCTCAGTTCAAAACTTTGTCTCTGGAACTCCTTCCATGGGTATTTTGTTCCCCATTCTAAGAAGGAAGAAGTATCCACAATTTGGTCTTCCTTCTTCTTGAGTTTCATGTGTTTTGCAAATTGTATCTTAGGTATTCTAAGTTTCTGGGCTAATATCCACTTATCAGTGAGTGCATATCATGTGTGTTCTTTTGTGATTGGGCTACCTCACTCAGGATGATATCATCCAGATGCATCCATTTGCCTAAGAATTTCATGAATTCATTGTTTTTAATTGCCGAGTAGTACTCCATTGTGTAAATGTACCACATTTTCTGTATCCATTCCTCTGTTGAGGGACATCTGGGTTCTTTCCAGCTTCTGGCTATTATAAATAAGGCTGCTATGAACATAGTGGCACATGTGTCCTTATTACAAGTTGGAACATCTTTGGGGTATATGCCCAGGAGAGGAATTGCTAGATATTCCAGTAATACTATGTCCAATCTTCTGGAACTGCCAGACTGACTTCCAGAGTGGTTGTTCCAGCTTGCAATCCCACCAACAATGGAGGAGTGTTCCTCTTTCTCCCCATCCTCGCCAGCATCTGCTGTCACCTGAATTTTTGTTCTTAGCCATTCTGACTGGTGTGAGGTAGAATTTCAGTTTTGTTTTGATTTGCATTTCCTTGATGATTAAGGATGTTGAACATTTTTTTCAGATGCTTCTCAGCCATTCAGTATTCCTCAATTGAGAATTCTTTGTTTAGCTCTGTACTCCTTTTTTTAATAGAGTTATTTGATTTTTTTTTAAAAAGTCGGTTATATATATATATATATATATATATATATATATATATATATATATATATATCCAAATGGTTCATAAATGACTTATAAACAGGGACCTTTTAAAGAAATACTATCTGGAGCAGGGTGGTTTATCCAAATGCAGCTGTAACAATGTCTGACAGTCTCTTATTTGATCTTGAGAATCCTCATCTATGCTGGGCAGTGGTGGTACATGCCTTTAATCCCAGCACTTGGGAGACAGAGGCAGGAGGATTTCTGAGTTCCAGGCCAGCCTGGTCTACAGAGTGAGTTCCAGGACAGCCAGGACTATACAACTACACAGAGAAACGCTGTCTCATAAAACCAATAGAGGGAGAGAGAGAGCAGAAGAGAGAGAGAGAGAGCAAGAGAGAGAGAGAGAGAGAGAGAGAGAGAGAGAGAGAGAGAGAGAGAGAGAGAGAGAGAGAGAGAATCCTCATCCAGGATGGTTATCAATGGGAGGAGAGGCTCTTGGTCCTGGGAAGGTTCTATGACCCAGTGTAAGGGAATGCCAGGGTCAGGAATCGGGAGTGGATAGGTTGGGGAGCAGGGGGAGGGGGGAGAGGATAGTGGTTTTTCAGAGGGGAAACCATGAAAAGGGATAACATATGAAATGTAAATAAAGAAAATATCTAATAAAATAAATAAATAATTTTTTTTAAAAAATGAGAAAGAGAATCCTCATCCAATGATTTCAGCAGAAGTGATGGCTCGTGACATCTGAGTTCCAATCCCCAAACCACAGCCCATTATCACCCACTTTTTAGGAATTCTTTGTCTTTGAGCATAGCCAGAATGCTATGAGGAAGTCCAAGCAACATGTGCCAATACCCCTCTGAAGAAATTCTGAGGCCACAAGCCCACAACTCTGGAATCTTCAGCCTCATTGAGTAAAACATCACAAAACAGTGGTTCCATATGGTACAACCTGAAGGAAAAATGAGTTACCTCTTCCCACATTTCATAATTCTGAACAAAATAAATCATTGGACTTTTTGACTCCATGACATACATAATTTGTTAGGAAGCAATGAACATCTGTGCTATCACTTGATACCTATAAAAGGTCCTGTCTGAATCCAAACCTAAAGCATGTGGCATTGGTTGGAAGGCACAGAAGTCTCTGAAGCTGGATTGAGCTTGAATCTGTTAAATAAGTCTTGAAACAACTCTCTGAGGTTGTTAATAGAGTCTCCACAACCCACAGCTTAGCAACGAAGACTTAAGCAAAAGCAGTAATGATATTATGGGGGCTATAGCCATGTGTTTGCCGTTAGGCAGAGATTGAAATTTTGGCAATATTGTTACCTAGTAAAATGTGAAAAATTAAAAAATGGGCTTCCTGGATGTAATGTTTCAACTGAGAATTCCAGGCATAACATCAAAATTGTTTCTTGGCTTCTTCTGTGTCAGGAATCAAGACTTACTAGACTTGAACACAAAATCATTTCTCATCCCCAGTTTCTACAGATGGCAAGTGATTTTTGTGTTAAAATGTAATGCTAAGGTTCAAATCCTGGTAAACTTCACTGTTGGGATTTCAGAAAGTTTTAGAAGAGTGCTTCAGAAATAAATACTCTTAAATAAAAGACACTTCAAGATCTTAAGAAAACGTGTTGTGAATACTCAGTTCCAAACACAGGACTTGTAGAACTTTAGAAGCCTTTGTCTTTTGGCTGTCTGTCATGGACCTAAGGAGAGAAGACGACCAATCTTAGTGATACTCACACTTGTGTATTAGAGGTACCTATATAAGACTCACAAATTTTAAGAAAATCATTCTGGTTCAATTAGCCCATATAGATGGAACGAGATGGAGATTATACAAAGCACAAGCAGCTAAGACTTGTTCATGTATGAAGAAGTCTAGGGAGTTTTCGTGAGACCACAGACCTAGTCTTTTGTAAAAGGACAGACCCCAAAGATACTGTGGACTACAACCAGAGGCCGACAAGGAATTAGCAAACTGTGCCTCCCTTGATTTCAGAATTGTGAGGAACCAGCAACTTGTTTGCATCTCTCATATCCCTTAAGATTTTAGCAGTTTCCTTTTTTTTTCCTCTTTTCTTTCTTTTTTTTTTTTTGTTTTTGTTTTTCTTTTATTGGATATTTTCTTTATGTACATTTCAAATGTTGTCCCCTTTCCTGGTTTCTCCTCTGGAAACTCCCTACCCTATACCCCTCCCCCTGCTTCTAATAGGGTGTTCCCCCACCACACCCACCCACTCCCATCTCCCTGCCCTGGCATTCCCCTACAGTGGGGCATCAAGCCTTCACAGGACCAAGGGCCTCTCCTCCCATTGATGTTAGCAATTTTCTTATCCTGTTCTAGGATTGTATACTGAAGAGGGAACCTGGAAGACACAGGGGATTTGCCTCTGTTGGTTCTCAGGTCTTTAAACCAGGAAGGACGTAGGAAAAAGGCACACTAGTGGAACGAATCCAGAAAAGCCTCCTCCTGATCTAAATGATGCCATACTTGGTTTGAGGCAGATGTTTTAATGGATGAGACCTGGAAGCCTTACAGCAGGGATGGATATGAGTTGATTTTCAGTGCAATGTGAATTGTGGTGAAAAGAGGGTGGGATGTAATAGGTTTTATTTACAAAGATGTGTGTATCTGGTCTCACAATCTTACACTCCTGTCAGTGGGTGGTAATATCTATGTTCAGTACTGGGAAAGTGACAAGAGGTGTCTTCCAATACAGGGTGATGAAAACCTTTCAGAAAGAGTGTTAAGAACAGTGGGAGTGTCTTCACGAGCATGGCAAGATGGAATTCAGAGACTGTATCTGGTAGCAATTCTTCAACACTTCGATGAAATATGACACTTATATCACTACCCACTGGAAAGGTGAGACCAGTTGGAAAACACCTCCTTAAGCCTTTATTTTAGATCTGTAAAACTAATCCTCAAAGTTTTCTGCTTTCTGTTCTCTGACTGTGTATGCCAAGGAACATGGCAACTCCCAATCTAATAACCCAGGTCTCTGCTATTGTAAGAATTAATTTGGGCAGAAGACTAAACCAATAGTTAAAAATGAAAGTTCTTCATTATCAGGTTGTTTAAAAAAGCAATTATTACAATTATATTTGTTTGTAGTCTTAGTCTATGAATTGATTGCTATGTAGTTACTGGACCACCAAAGGCAAGGAACCTATTCAATGAAACATAAGAGCTCTGGGAAGTCACAACACAGATTTCCTGTTCTCTCTTTCTGTCTATTCATTTTAATATCATATAATATAAAACTCCACTAAATAGGTTTAGCAAATGTATTTATAAAATGAGCTGAATTAACATGATAGGACAGGGTAGTAGTGCCCAACAAGAAAACATTTGCAACAGATAGGCAAGGGTAATATTACCCAACAAAAAAGCATTTGCAACTTTAGAGATCATAAGATAATGTTTTAAATATCTTCTCCAAAGGATTTTGCATAAAAAATAAGCATTAAATTATGATTACTTATTTATTATCAGGATGTTCTCTCAACTAAATGCTTTTCACAAATTCATAATTCCAGCCTTATTTTGCTTGGGCAATATCCCCAGCTTTAGGTAAGTAGCAATTACCTTAGAGTATTTCTTGGGGAGGAAGGTGAACTATATTGTCATAACTCCCATGAAAAACTCAAGATTTCCAGGATTATGTTTCACAAATGGGGATTACACAGCTTCAGAAAACAAGATGGTTGATTAGAAATGAATGGTATGTTCCTTTCCACAAGAGGAAGAGATTAAAATGAGGAAAACGTGACATTCTTTCAGCTAGAATGTTTGATGGGATGTAGAGGTGCGTGACAGGCACATAAGATCAGGGAGCACGGGGAAGGAACTACTGACAGCCTTACGCACCGGAGAATGGCATTTGACAACAGAAATCCATGAATTTGTCAAACCTGCAAATGAAGATATGGCCTCACATTTCTCATAAGCCATCCTGTGCTTCATAGGGCTTCATCAGTGCCTGCTCCTTTTTTTTTTTTTTTTGAGTCTCAGGGACTCCCCTCCTTATCACGTAGTCTTCTTGACCAAATTCTCCAGCAGAATGACTTTTGTTATCCTTCCAGGTGAAGATATTAGACATGTTTTTGGAGAGTTCTACTTTACAACTTAATCACATGTTCCAGTCTTTCAAGTTATATATAGCCAATTATACATATGGCTAGACAATTAGCCATCCTTCTTTCTGTTCTCCATTCTGCCTCTTTCCTCCATTCTTTGCTCCCCTTCCTCCCTCCCTCCCTCTCTTCTGTTCCTCTCTTCCTCCCTTTCCTTCTCCCTCCTTCCCCCTCTCTATGTCTTTCTCTATCCCTCTTTATTCCTTTCTATCTCTGTCTGCCTCTCTCTCTCCTCTCTCTCTCTCTCTCTCTCTCTCTCTCTCTCCTCTAAATCTTCTAGGACTCTATGAATACTACATAAATGCTGAACCACATTCTCATTACTTATATTTTCAGATTCATTCAGTGTGTTACAAGCTCTATACTGATATTTCTTCAAAAATCTTAAGATGAAAATCACTCTTTTCCTTTATATAGGGCACTCACTTTTTCTTCTCGTCAGAGAATCGTTAATATTTCATTGTTATTTATTAACCCCTAGTATCTATGTAAACGGAAAAGCCCTTGGAAATTTCCACCATGTTTCATTTACTTGTATCTGAATCGCCTGCACTATACTTGATATTACTATTTTAAACAGTAGAGAATATGTTTTATTACATTCCATGTCATTTACTCTATATTTGCACACACACACAAGCAGTCATGACTCAGAGTTATACCAGCAGTGACAAAATCTTTAGGAAAATGGACAAGGTGCATAAAAACTAGGCTTTCAGAGTTCTTTCAGAATCATCCTCATGCCAGTTTAAGAAACTTTAATTTCCAGCCTCTGCTATTTACCAGACTACCTTCCAGCAAACTAAATTTTCCAATGAATGGATTTCAGGTAAAATCTTAAGATGAAAAGTCAATTCATCTTATAAATAATAGTGGATCATCTTCTATTTGTGAAGCACAGAAAATAATGACTCTCAACTGGTGGCTCATAACCCCTTTGCAGGGTTTGAATGATCGTGTTACAGGAGTCACCTAAGACCATCAAAGACCACAGATATTTACATTACTATTCATAACAAGTTTATGTTATGAAATTAGCAAAATTATAATTATGAAGTAGCAACAACACTTTTTTATGGCTGTGGGTAACTATAATTGTATTAAGGGGCCACAATATCAGGAAGGCTGAGAGTCACTGCTTTAAGTGGAACTGTCTTTTTCTCACTAAGCAATGCTGGCTTATCAGCTTTCCCTTTTAGCTTTCATTGTCCACTTCAGGCAACTGCCTGTCACTTGCCCAGTCTCAGGGTCATTGCAACCTGCTGACAAAATGCTCTGATCCTCCAAAAGAGACAGGAGTTTTTTTGTTTTTTGTTTTGTTTTTGTTTGTTTGTTTGTTTGTTTCACTCTTTACACAAAATTTCATTTCAAATGGGCAGATGCCAAACTATAAGAGAAATCATAGAGGCAAGGATCTCCAGGAAAAAGCCAGCATCAAATGGCACTGAACCTTCAATGCACGACAGTTGTTCTGGGTCTTTTTACACAGATGGTCAGGCACCTTCCCGCTGGCTACTGACCATCTCCTGGACTTTTTGTCATCTATAATGAGCCATGGTTTTCATTATTAGCATGAGAGTACCTTCATGTTTGATTTTAATCAGTGCATTTGGCAATGGATGAAGTTTTCTATCAACCGTGAAAAATACAGAGAACATTGATCTATGTGTTGTATCTGATATTTGATGCATTTGGAGCTTGGCTCTCATAATACAGAATGTAGTGATACTAAGGATGGGCAAAATAAATGGGACAATGCTGGAGCTAGGAAGGACAAAAGGGGTTACACTAAGGTAAAGGGGTGACACTAAGGTAAAGGGGTTACACTAAGGTGAAGGGTTAAATTAAGGTCTATGCTTTTCTGAAGATCCACCACAACCAGAAAGCAAAACTTATACTGAGTCAAGGTGCTTTCCCTGACTAGGTCTATTTTAAAACTCAGTGCCATTGTGGCAGAGGCCTATATTTGGAAGTCTGAGGTCATCTGAAGCTGCATATTGACTTTGTGGGTAGACTGTGAAATCCTGTATCAAAACCAAAAACAATGAAAAGCAAACTGACATTAATTATATATATTTTATCCCCAAGTGAATGACGAGGAAATTAATGGTAGAAGTTTTTCTCACAGCGATAAATCTATCATATCTTCAGGTTTGGTGTGTTCTCATGGTGTGTGGTGTGTGCCTAGGTGTGTGTGTGTCTACTTTTGTGTGCCACCATAGTAAGGCTTTATCACGTGTCTACAATAGACAGTGTAGAATTAAGTGACTGAGGTTGGCTGATCATCAGAATAAAATAGCAAGCATGAGTTCAGGGAAAATATTAAATCTACTTGTTTCATGGGGGAAATTTTTCCTTAATAAGCGACATCCGCACTTTTGAAATTAAGAGGAGAAGCGCATAAGCTTCGGTGGGGTGTTTGCATAAGCTTCGGTGGGGTGTTTGCATAAGCTTCGGTGGGGTGTTTGCATAAGCTTCGGTGGGGTGTTTTGAGATTTGTTGGAAGAAGCCTAGTAATCCATAACTGACACCACTAACTTCAATCCCTCAACCTAGAGCCTCCTAACAACTATGTGGTAACTGAGACCAATGGGATGGAGGGAGCCAGCAGGACGGAACATGGATGCAAGGGGTGTGACTATGGGCACGGTAGATTTCATACATGTATGAAGCAGACAAAAATGCAAAAAAATATATATATATTTGAAGAACAGAGCTCTACTCCCTGAGAGATTATGCAGATGGAGTTTGATGAAGGTAAGGAAATTTACGAAGGTCACAGCATTTTAAATGTCAGAATCAGGACTATAAGAGGGGACTGTATATCTTCAGCCCTGTGCTTCAAACATTTGACTGAACTACTTCTCCAAGGAAAACCAAGGTCCAATAATCAAAACCCGAGTTCTAATTCCTGAAAGACATGCAGTAGGGGATGATAAGAGAGAGGGTATGCAATGAAAAGAATTTCAAATTATACATATATACATACACATATACCTATATACATATATATACATATATACATATATATGTATATATAGATATACATAGATATACATAGATATATAATCTGATATATCAATAATTTGAATTTCTTTATGTTGCACACACATAAGCACACAAGTATACACACACATACACATACAGGACAGTTTTAAATGCTATGCTAGATGTGAAGCTAACTTTTTAAAACTATGAGTTCATTCTCATGTTATTATTAGAGAGAGGCAGAGCAACATGAGTCAGAAACAATTGGAACTAAAGGACCTCAGTTCAAATTTCCAGCACCCATGTATGAAGCCAAGCGTTGTGGATTATTTTGTCTCTATTTCCATAAAACTTTAGAACAATTACTGATGCTATTTTAACGCCAAAGGTGTCGAAAACAAAACTTAGTAGAAATTTGTTATTTTGTCCCACTGTAATACCTAGAGTCTAGCCATCCCCTGTTAAGCAGTAGACACTATCACTGGCCCTTCCTGTCACAAGCTTAATCCTGTCTTCCAGAGTTCTAATTCCTCAATCTCCCAATACTTCAATTTGTTCTTTTTCCAGACCATCCTCAGGTGAAGTAAAGCGGTGGCTGGTGGAGCTTCCAGCTCCTCCTAGTGGCTGGAGTTACCCTTAACATTTACTGAGGGCTGGTGTCCTCTTCTGCATCTCTTGCAAACCAGGAACCATCCTTTGTAGGTTTGTCTAGAGGTCTGGCAGGCATGGAACACCTGTGTTCAAACCCACCCTGAAGTTCAGAGGCCCCATTAAAGGCCTGACATCTGGAATACACTGTGGCACTCTTGCAACCGGGAGGAGCTTCATGTAGATTAAAATGATAAAATTACCCCCAAATTAATTGGGCAGATGTGGAGCAGAGACACTAGGAGTCTTGTTTTTCAGTATTTTCCTTGCATCCCACTACAATAAGTATCCGTGCTTGTTGTCCCAGATAATTATATGGTTTTTCAGCACCAAGGAAACTCCATTTTCCTCTCATTTCTGACACACAGCATTTAGATGTGGTTCCTCTAATAACCTGCTTCCTCCTGAGAACAGAGTGCTCTGTTCCTCCCACTAGTAATTCAGCACAGAAAGCTATTCCATCCTCCAAGCCTTATTCTTTTAGGGTTAATTTTTGAAGCATATCTTAATTACAGGAATTTACAGTCTTAGGAGGGGGGAAAAAACTGGCTATTTTCAGGCCTGTTTACAAGACTGCAATCTGAAACATTACTCCGAAGCAGCTTGAGCTGATTGCATTTTTCTCCGGAACAGAACATCTCACAGCAGAATATCCATTTGCCGCTGGTTCATCTGCCCTGTGATTAAGGTTTTGAGGAGTCCTGTCCCTGTCTTATTGCAGGCTGAGAAGAGATAAGATGGTCTGGATAAGATGTTACAGTGTGTGCTGTTGCAGTTACATTCAGTACCTTATTAAGCTGATAATAGCCCAGTCCAATCTGAATTAAAACACCAGAAATATTGGGGATATTGCAACATATGTCCACAATATTGTAGCCTTTGTAGAGCATACAATGACTGCCACATTCTCCCAGCTGCTCTTCTATATCCTCTTCATAAAACCCATTCAGAGCGTTACAGAGAAAAGACACTGCTACCAGAATGAATGATTTATTTTCTTTCATGAGCTCTACTCTGTGTACTTAAAAGCATAGAACACAACCTTCTAGACCACAGGGAAGTTTTAACCATGAATTCATTCTTGTGCCATTATTCAACAGAAGGGGAAAGCAACATGCATTTTAGCAAAAAGAAGTCATCAGAACTACCGTTGGAGAAGGTTCACTTGATAAAGTGCTGTGGTGTAAGCACTGAGACTTGAGTCCAAATCCCCATAACCCATGTACAAAGCCAAGGATTGTAACATGCTCTAGGGATCCTATCATTAAGAAGCTGGAGAAAGAAAGACACGTGAGGCTTGGTGGTTAGTTAGTTTAGCCAACCAGTGAACTTCTGGTTCAGTACAAGACTGTTTCAAGAAAGAAGCTACAAAGCCACACAATAAGGCATCTGACATTGATGTTTGGTCTCCACTCACACACACACACACACACACACACACACACACACACACACACACACCAGTAAGTTTACCAAGTAGGTCAAAATGATAAGAATGTTGCTGAAAAGTCCAATGTCTCCTCTCAGATTATATTGAGACTATCATTAGGGCAAGGCTTCACCTATCTCTTCCTAAAGCAAGTCCTGTGAAAATTAAAGAGGCAGGCAGGTATATTTATAACACATACCAGTATACTGCTAATATACCTCCATGCTCATGTGTCATTCAAAAGCATTATAAACAAACAAATCACAAGAATTCCTTAAACAAAACCCAAAAAATACCAAGAGACTGGCAAATATTTGCAGACTCTACTATATGCAAATAAGTGTTTTGTTAACAGGTGCATAGTGGTTATTTGGCACGAAATATTTGTTCTTCGTTGCTTACCCAATTTTAGAAAATTCTCTCCCTTAAAATGTGATGCGTTCTGCCTTCCATAGCTCACCACTCCTCACAAGCACAGGACCTGTCAGCCTTGAGGTCTAGATTCAAGTGTTGGAGTGTCACACGAAAGAAGTGAGGCAGGTAAACCCAGGGACCCTATTCTAACATTTGGGAGCATGTTTGCACACTGCATTCTATGAAGCCATCCTAGACCTTCTAACACTATTTAGAAAAGTTAGCCTACTTAACATTGTCTCTTGAAATATTATTTCTAAAAAGCTAGTACTGTCCAAATACTCTTGATTTCTCCCCACAGAATCTATGAATAAGCATGATTCCTAGTTGAAGAAGACATAAATAATTTATAAGTGGATTTTAAAAAACCATGCATTTGCAAACACAGTTGTTGAAGTTATAGAGAGTCATAAAAATGCAGAGAGTATCTAGCAGTAGAGACAGGCTTTGGGAACCCCCTACTGGTTTAGCTAAAGGAAAAACAACCCCACTGGTTCACTTAGCAACAGCTGTGGGATCCAGATTACAATTTCCCCCCAAGACAATCTGAATATGATCTTGAAATATTCATGTGTCCTATCAGTATGAATTTGCAGAAGCAGAGCTTTTTCAACACATCTGTAAACCAAAATGCCACCCTTGGAGCTGAGGGAGTACAGTCCTGAATTCTTAGAAATGAAGTGTATCACTCAGAAGGCAATTATGTAAAGACTAGCCTCTGGAATCTCAAAGAAATGGGCAAACACAGCGAACAAATGATAAAATTTTACACCCATTTCAGACTTTTTGCTTCTCAATAATGAAATGATACTTGCTGTTTGATTAATAGTTTCCATGTGTGAACCATCTCTGGTCAACAGAAGGAGCAGTGTGCCATAACTTAAGTCTCCACCTTCTATGATTATTTATGAAGAGAACCATCACATTGGATGAAAACCCCTTCACATCGGATGAAAAAAACAATACAAGATTCACATTCTTAGTGACTAGAAAATGACTTAGTGACTAGCAAACAGAAGCTAAACTGAGCTTCTGGACTCACCAGATATAGTGATAAACTCAAAGCAGGGGATTGGAAATGGTCTAGATTTTAATTCCAGCTCAACAAGGATTTGGTTTATTCCAGGTTCCTGATATTTGTTTTCTTTTTTCCAAGAAATAATATGTTCATTGTCTATACCCTTTGTAGACAATAACATCTTGTTCATAACTGTCTGTTCAGGAGATAAATGTGGCTCATGGTGCCTACTCAATAGGGTCGGAGTTATATTTTGACTTCTACAGTATATACAAATAACATGACACAGACACCACAAATGTCATCCCAGAGCCTACTGGAACTTTAAATGGAAAGTGACTTATTATCTTTTATATTGATTGGTATCAACTCCTACTATTAATCACTTTAACCTCTCATTAGGAGAAATATTCTGAGAACATTTAGGAAAGTCCAGTGTAAACTTAGCTATAGTACATGATTTGAACCATCACAGATTGAGAAAAGAATGAGTGCATTCTCCAATGACAAAAATATAGGACCTCTCAACATGGAAACCAAGGCCACCTAGCAAGGTGTAAATGAGGAGCAGTTATATATTGTTTCCTGTAGCTCAGAAAAGAGCAATGGGAACATTTGCTTGTAAGATGGTCAGGATCTTCTAGTATATGCTGGGGAGATACATAACCATATCTGTTGGTAAGGAGCAATAGTGAATTTGTCCTATTAATACTTCATAAGCTATCACTAAACTCACAATCTGAATATGAATCACAATATGTGTTTGTACTAAGTGGCAGTTAGGTTACAGACTGAGAGGTGAACAGGTCTTTAGAGAGGAAGGAGAAGAAAACAGTGGTCGTGTTTAAAGCATCAAGGATAGTTTTACATTTTTCAGTTTCAGGGTCTTTTCATTTGGGCATGTTTTCTAATTTGTCCCCTACCTCTGTGCTAGCCCACAGACCCAGGAATTACTGGGGTTTTGATTGATTGATTTTTAATTTTTACAGGAGCATAAACTTTTATCAAAGTCCCTTACAGATTCTTATCCTATGGATCTTCCTATGTGAAAAAGAAAAGAACTACAGTAGAGTAAATGAGAACTAGGGAAAAAAAAATAAGACCTTTATGATGATGGACAGCTCTTTAATCGAGATTGTGAGCAAGTTACTGGCGTCTTACAACTAGTATGTGTTCCAGGTATCCAACACCATTTGAGGGCAGTCTTTCTCTGTCCTCATTTCCAGAGGTTCCAGGACCTAGATTTCTAGTCTCTCATAAGGTCTGTTTGCTATCATTTGATGGAAAGGAAGAGTTTCTTCCATATGATAAAAGCATCCATTGGCGTAATTTAAGCCCAATTTCTAAAGTGGACTCATCCAACACTAGAAATTTCTCCAAAGATGCTAATATAAAGACAGAACATCTTCTAATCAATTCCCAGATACTTACTATACATGGATAGCTTTTATTAAAACAGAAAAGGAAAAATTTGTACTAGTCTTAGTGTTCCATTAAAGACTACACCTGGATGAGACTTACTGGAAGTGTACAAATGCCTCATTAAGGTTTGAAAGCACACTTCTCAGAGTCTAACTTCTGTCAGGAATGCAGGATTAACAGAACAAACATTAACTATAAATATATATATATATATATATATATATATATATATATATATATATATTTCAAATTTAGAACTGCCCCTCCACAAATATTTTCTCATCATCTGTATTATTTTTCTTGTTCCATAGTGAGTATTGGTATGTTAGATTTTAACAGTGGACATTTCAAACACTTCGTACCAAGTAACTAGACAGGCCTTCTGTGAATCCTTAACTAGCACTAAACTTGAACTCATTTTCTGAGGGTTTTTTTGTTTTGTTTTGTTTTGTTTTGTTTTTGGTTTTTCGAGACAGGGTTTCTCTGTATAGCCCTGGCTGTCCTGGAACTCACTTTGTAGACCAGGCTGGCCTCGAACTCAGAAATCCGCCTGCCTCTGCCTCCCGAGTGCTGGGATTAAAGTCGTGCGCCACCACACCCGGCTATTTTCTGAGTTTTTATTTTCATTCATTGTACTAATTATTAAGTTGATTCTCATAGGAGGTTGGCTTGCCTTTGTGTTGTAGAGTTTATGCAAATTTCATATTCTTACTGTTTCAGCTCTGGCTGACTTGGCATGGAACTCTCCTAATGTTCTCTCTTGATATTCACATTCCATTTTATGACTATGAGCTTCAATCTTAATAATGGGGCATCTTGGTGACAATAGAATGATGGGAGAAGCTCATCTACTTGTTGGCTGCTTTTAATATGTGAGCAACCACGTCTGCTTCCATACCATGCAAAGTCATGGACATCTCCAAAGGGACCTGCTGTCTGCCTGAGTAGTTACTAATTTGTCTTTTATCTAAATAATATGCTCCAGTGAAATTAAGAAAACTCTGCATCTTGGCTGAGCATATTCATGAAGAGTCCATTTCTCTAGTAGATCAATTTGTGCTGGAGGAGCCTACTTCACCTCTAAATAAAAAGCTCCCATTTGAGATTTTCTTATTAGCATATTCAGTGAAAGACATTTTCACTGTTTCTGGTGGTGCTCTGACATGCTGCATCATTTGGAGAAGGTATTGCTTCACCATCTTTAAGCTGCGGCCTTTCAGATGGAGATTGAAAGATGATGCTAGAGAAGTGATCTTCAAACATGGCCATGATCCCTTAGGCAAACCTCTACCTCCAAAAACATTTATATTAAAGTTCATAACAGTAGCAAAGTTACAGATATGAAGCAGTAGTGAAAATAAATTTATGGTTGGAGTTACCACAACATGGGGAACTGTATTAAAGGGTTTCATGGTTAGAAAGTTTGAGAACCTCTGTGTTAGAAGGATTTAGAAAGATGTTACTATACAAAATATTGAGTTAGGCTTGTGGCTTGCAGCCTGGGTGTACTCTCAGTTTTCTACATAAGGTCAAACATATTTTGACCTTTCTCATTTCAATACCACTAGGCCAAGCTGAGAAAATGCTCTGTTATAAATAACAGCTTTGAATCAGAGGATGCATTGCACAGTTGACGTTTGGAAGCTTAGGAAACATCAGTAGTATAATTTTATTAATGAATTTTATTAATTTACTAATACATTTATAAATTTCTTTGCACAGAAAGCAAGGGTAGATTTATACTATACAGCAGAGGATATTTAAGTCAATTTTATTGCATAACTATGGAGGCATGTGTGTGTGTATGGTATACAAATGTGTGCATGTTTGATACATTTGTGTTAATATATATGCACATCAATGTGTAAAAGGTCAATGTTGGGTGTCTTCCTCAATAGTTTCTCACATTATCATCATCACCATTATCTCATCATTATCACCACTAGCACTACCACCATTACTATTATTTGTAAGGAAACCTGATATAATTAAAGGAAGGGCTGACCAAGCTTACTAGGTTGTCTGACTTATAAGCTACAGGTATCTGCCTCTTTCTACTTCCTCAGTGTTGATAGGTTGATATTATAGACATGCGTCTGTACACAATGTTTTTCATTTTAATACTGGAGCTGGAAATCCAAACTCAGATCTTCCTGCATGAAGAGCACACCTAGTACTGACTGAGACAGTTGTCAAGCCCCAACAGTACATTGTAACACAAATTTTAGGTCTAGTTCAGTACAGCTCTATAAGAAACAATGATTAAGAATGAAGTATTATTGTTTCTCATGTTCAGCTGTCATACTGAAGAGCTTTAGAGCCTGACTGTTGATGCTAGAGATTATATATATATATATATATATATATATATATATATGGAGAGAGAGAGAGAGAGACTGGAATATATATATGGAGAGAGAGAGAGACTGGAATATATATATACATATATATATGTATGTATATATATATATATTCCATATCATATATCACATATGTATGGCCTGATGAGAAAGAGTGGAACACATTTGGGAACAAAAGAGAGGAAATGGTCATTTTGTATTGGCTGATTTTTTTCTATCTTCTTCTTAGAGTGATGATATTCGTAGTCAGGAGTGCTTTCCCACCAAGTTCTGAATATCGAACACTAATTGTTCTTAAGAGTTTCACTATCTAGGTGGTTCCAAGGACTTACCACAGTCCAAAATGAATCACAGTATTTCTTTTCTTGTTTCACCATGTATTTCTTTAGACAGTCAATTATTGTATTTGAGTTATCTAAAGTAAAAGAGCCACTATGCACATTTAAACATTTTATAACACCAACCAAAGAAGGCCCAGTGTAATATACTCTAATTCTCTTTGTGTTGAAATCAATATAATGCTATTACCAATGATACTCTATTTCAGTATGCCTCTGAAAACTTTTCAATTGTTCTTTTTATTTTTTTTCTCAATGTTTCTACTTCTGTGGCCATTAACAATGACGTCTTTCCAAATATTTATAACAGTCCATTTTCCATATGATCTTAATGCTTACAGATTTTCCCTATACACTCATAATTGTTGGGACGCTGAAAGCCCCTGGAATCTTGTCCCTGGGCCATTATCTAACACTTTTGCTTCTTCCACTATCTTGCTTCTGTTCTGTAATTGACTCTGGGGACATTTTACAATGAGGACATTCCTTTGACATCAATGTGATACCTAGCACAGCAGGTTTGGCCTGTGCACCTGAACAAATAACCTTTTGTGGTTTTCAGCTTTATAAGCCCTCCATTTCCCAAGAGTAAACGAGGCTTGAACAGGATTTTTGTCTTGCTTCCTTCCTTTGAGTCTTCTGATCCCAAATTTGTCATTGTAGCTCCCTTCCCTAGAGAACCCTGTTGTTTAAGTCCTGCAGGTTGGGGCACATAATCTGTCTTTATCTTAAAGTATGCCTTGCTAATATTTTTTTGAAGACAAAATCTCCCCCTGTTTCCATATCTGGACTGAAACTGACTGGTTAGATCAGGCTAGCCTCCAACTCAGAGATCTAGCTGCCTCTATCTCCTGATTTAAAATATGCACTACCATACTTGTAAGAAACTCTCTAAATACTTACATTAAGGAAGTAAAATTATCGTTGAGTTCTCACTTCAGCAAATACTGTAAAAAGCAACAAAGTGGCCATGAGGATGCTTTTTTCTAGGACACATCAATAGATTATGATTTTACTTTTCATATAAACATATACATCAGGTTGAACTGCTAAGTGTAGCAGAGAGTAGGGGAGAAAGAGACCTCATGCTCATAAGAGAGCTACAGGGTCACACATACAATAAGATTCTACTCTGCCCTTCTCCCTATTTCAGACTGCATGAGCATTCCCCACAGGTTCATGGAATAAATATTAGTGCCCAGACTGCGACTCCTGGAAAGACTTAGGCCATTGAGCTAACCCTAGCACTGCCCTGTGCCTACCTCTACTTTCTGCTCCCACGCACTTTCTACCATAATGGTGCAAAACAACACTGCAAGCCACCATCGGAGAGACTTTCCAAAACCAGTGCAAAGAAATAAACCTTTTTTCTTTTTAAATTGATTGTTAGGGTGTTTCTTCCACTATCAGAACACTGGCCAGTTCACTTTGAATGTCATAATCAATATACTCAAAATACTGTAGAGATCATTTGCAGTTCAAGTGTATGTTTTTCACCCTGGAACTCTTACTGCCGTACTTCCCTCCTTTGAATCTCTGTAGAACATAAGTTCTGACTTGAGTTCTCTATTTTCTGCTCTACTATATCTTAATGGGTCACCAAAAAATTAATAAAGCCTTAAATAAGGAAGAGAATATTTATATAAACAAAATTCTAAAATAAAAGGGTTTTGCCTTGACACAGTAGTCATTTGTAGTAGTAAACTACTTAATATCTTGTAAGTGTCAAATTCCAGCAGGTTAATAAACATTAATGATACATCTAGCAATAGGTAGGCAGGTAGATAGATAGATAGATAGATAGATAGATAGATAGATAGATAGATAGACAGACAGACAGATATAGGATACGTGCCTCCAGGCTTGCTACATCCACTCCAGTAGTGACCCCCCCTGACAGGCTGGAAAGTCTGGGCACGGTCCCAAGGCAAAAAGTTCACGGAAACTTAGTCTCCTGGAATCGTGGCATCCTGTATAAAGAATGCACCAATGTCCTTGCTTTAGTTGGTAAACAGATCTGTGTGCTTTCCCTTAATATTGCTTCATTATAAGTGCTTCTAAAGATTGAATTTTTGACATATAGCTAAGTTAGATTCTAGGCAGTCCTTGATCCAACCTTGGGCATGAATAGCTAAGTCACTGCTCTACACAGTAATTCACCACTATCTAGGAATAAGGAAGTTTGTGGCCTGAGGAGGAACCAGACTAGATATTTAGAACTATAGCTAGCTGAGTTACACCCAGATACAAGTATTTACAATGGCCTAGGGGGAAGGTGGACTATACAATAGTCTACAATAGGAACTAGGGCTTCTAAGATTAAGTGGACCTCAGGTGGAGCTGTTTTTGATCCCAGTTGTTAACATTGAATCTTATCCCAGTTGGTTCCTGCCGGTCCTTCCCCGCTCGAATTCCTCTGTTTTGTGTAAGAATCCAGTAACCTCTAGTAACCTCTTTGTATCTTGCTGGTGTGTCACCTAACTTCCCTATTATCTTCTGTATAAAAAGTCTGATGCTCGATTTGACAAATTGCATTCAGATCCACACTCCCTTGTGTGTGTCTGTTTGTCACTCACCGAACTCCTTGCCCACTTGCTCCAGAGAACCCGTTCCATGCAGACAAGGGACCAAAGGGGTCTGTGGCACAGGCTCACTCAATACTCATGGCTCCTCTCTGCTCTTCTTACCCTGCCCCCTACCCTACCATAACCTCATGGGCTCTCACTTTATAACATTATAAACTATAGATATAACTAACTCTTGGATAACTAGTCTGTAGAAGGCAAACTATGCTAGACATATCTAAATTATAGATATAAAGGAGATTAAGGGTGGTACATAGTTTTTCCTTATTTTGTGTTTTCAATTTCTCTCCATAGGAAACACAAATGTCTCTAAAACTGACTTTTAAGGAAAAATTTTATTTCTACAAAAGTCTTCAAATTTCATTAATTTAGGAATTCCTCCATGGTTTAAATGCCTCCAGTTGAAAATGTCTTGCCCAAGAAAATGTTTATTGTGGGGTGAGTCTCTCTTCTATGAGCCCAAGAATGGAACTTATGAGGGACACTTACATGAATGTTGGTAACAATCTCACAGCAATAATGATCAAGGCAGGACCAGTGAAGCTGGATGGTAAAGATTTGATCATTCACATGGCTTACAGTACATCATAGTAGGAAGCAAGGCCATGAGCCTTTGGGCACTTAACATTCAAATTGTAGCCGGCAACTGCTCTGACTGGCAAACCCTTCTCACCACTACTTTGTTTTGGGTTCCTGTTTTATCACAACAGAGGGAATTAAACTAAAGTATATTCCCATTCTGAACTTAAAAAGCATACCTTGATACTTACTGCTTTGAAATGCCAATTAGCCTTGCAGTGATAATGTGCCTACTTGAATCTCCTTCATAGCAAGAATTTGTTTATAAGGTATTTAAGAGCCTTGACAAAGCTTAAGTATGAAAACAAACAGCTTTGAGCATTTCTCTTCAACATCTTGTGATTTAAAAGTGCTCTGAGAATATACATTCACTATTCCAATATTTCCCTGCATTGAGGATCTGCTAAAAAGAAACAACACAGACTGAACTGGGCGTTAGGAAGGAAACACCATGATGCAAGTTGCCATCTTGGGTATGTGTGAAAGTCACTTACAATCTCAATATCTCAAGGATCTATGTCCTGATGAAGTTATGAAATACTTCAGAAGTCAATCTATATCCCACTTTTGAAATTATCTCTGAAAATGAAGTGATTTCTCAGAGATTCAGGAGTAGTTCAATAGTTCTGAAAGCCTTCCATAATTGATCACCAGATATACTAACACCCATCCTGCTTGCTGCAGCAATACAAGGTTTCTAAATGTGAGAGATACCGTCTGTGGTGGCAGTAGGTGTGGCTTGTCCTGCCTTGACAAGCTGAGGCTGACACTTTTCAAAGGGATCCTTTTGGGACATTCTGCTGCTACACATCATGGTGGGTCTAACAATTCAGGGAAATGTAAAGGCATTTATGTGTATTAAAGATTAAATCATAACTCTTGGACAACTAGACTATAGAAAGCAGCTTAAGGTAGAGGTTCTGGGTAGGGCCTTAAGGATGAATCACACAGATGGGTGAAATCATACAACTGTTTTATTGTCCAAGTCTTACTTTATCTTAGAAGACATTATTGTCCTGGCTCATAACATGGAGTAAAGAAGGTTGATAGCTTGCAAACTGCTGGGCACAGAACCTGTCAAAAATAAACCATTGTTATAGAAAAAAAAAAAATCAAGTCAGATTGCAGCAGTCTTTGCTTCTTTATGTGTATTTGCCACTAGCTAACCTCTGAGGTAGAAATGATCTTTCTTGTTGTTTTCAGATTTATTGAAGCAGCCATGGAAGAAGTTGTCACACACAAGTGGGAAGCGTTGTATGTGTGTCATACAGCAATCAATACTATATTGCTCTCAAGTTTCTTTTAGATTTATTCAGGGCCACACCACAGGATTCCTAAAGGATTATGGGGCTTGAAAAATAGCATCATTGGCTTGCTCGAATCAGTGCGGTGGAGATGACAGTGACCCAGGGATATCAGTGAATGGGTGAGATTGCATTTCCTAAAAACTCAGTTTAGCAGTTGAATGGGGGAAATGAAGTGCTAAGAGAGGAAACTGAGATTCACCTTACCACCTCAGTGACAGATGTGTCATTGTGTGCTGCAGAGGAAGCGCAACAGTTGAAAGCCCTTGGTCCTCTTGCAGAGAAACAGAGTTTTGATCTCAGTTTCCAAGATGAGTGATATGCAACTGCATGGAACTCCACCTCCTGACTGCTACAGGCAACTACACATTCAACACACACACACACACACACACACACACACACACACACTCACACAAACGCTCATGCACACATACAACCAGAAATAATAACAACTTTTGAGGTGTCTTTTTCTGCCGAACCAAGGATTGGTATGAATATAAATTTATTTTCCTCTCGCTCCTTCTTAAAGATCTTTTGGTGAATGGATAGTTCTATGAAGGAGTGAAGGTGAAGAAGATGGACAGAAGTTCCTTTTTTTCTATAACATCTACTTGGCTATGTGGTAAATCACTTAGCTTGTATCCTCCAGGAGTGTTCTCCACACAGTAGCCCTCTCTTCCACTTCTGTGCCATATGTGACACAATTGTACACAAAGTACAATTAGCTTTTCAATGAGCTTTGCATTTCCTTGATCTTCTAACAACTAGGTGTCAGCACACTGGATGTATATCCCCCCCACTCACAACAAGATTATACAGTAGACTCATTGTTGTCTACTTTCAAGGAAGATTTCTGAGTGCTAAACAGAATAATTAACTGTAACGAGGCTGAGTCTGCCTATGATTGTTAATATTGTCATGATTATACAGTAATTCCCAACAAGGACAAAAACATTCACATCATTGTAAGTGAAGAGCGTTGTATATTATACCACAGACACTCAACTTATGGAACTGTACATCTATTGTCTAGACTCACTGTTACAATAGTTGTCTAAAAGCAAGTTATAAAAATACTGATTAGAATAAGCCCTCTCAAATATAATGTAAATATGAGTCAGGAATGTGAAATCACATACTTGCCTTCTTATTTAAAATGTTCGGGTTTTAAGCCTCTGGCACCTGTTTTCTTCTGAGCAGTGTTTTAATGTTCTTATTTCTTGACCTATGCTTAACCGAAGTACGTAAGTCAGTGAATGTCTGAGAATGAATGTGTTCCTTTTTCAGCCATTAACGTTTCCATTAATGAGAGTGGATGACAGAAACACATACTCATAGCTTCTTTGTCTAATAGTCAATAAAATACTACTTGGTACAGAATAGCATTCTTACATTCCCACTTGGGAGAGGGAAGGAAGCAATCACAAGTGAGGAAAGAGGGAGGGACCCAGGAGGGAAAGTGGGTGGCGGAGGTGGAGGGTAGGGAGAAACCTGATCTGGTATTGGGTGAGGGGAAAGGACTGAAATCTTGAGGGCCAGCAGAAATAATGGAAACAGGCAACCTCAAAGGTAGGAGGTTGGGGGGACCCTCCAGAATGCACCAGAGACCTGGAAGGTGAGAATCTACCAGGACTCAAAGGGAGGAACCTTAGATGAAATGCCCAACAATAGGGAGAGGGCACTTAGAGAGCCCACCTCCAGCAGGAAGACAGGGCATCAAATGAGGGAGGGGATTGCCTTCCCACAGTCAAAACTCTGACCAATAATTTTTCCTGTCTGAAAGAATTATAGGGATGGAAATGGAAATGATCCTGAGGAAAAGAAGGTCCAGCAACAGGCCCAAAGTGGGATCCAGCTCAAGGGGAGGTCCCAAGATCTGACACTATTACTGAGGCTATGGAACACTTACAAAAAGGGACCTAGCATGACCACACACAGGAAGACCCAACAAGCAGCTGAAAGAGTCAGAGGTAGATATTTGCACCCAGTCAATGAACAGAAGCAGCTGACCCCTGTTGTTGAATTTTGGAAAGACTAAAAGAAGCTGAGGAGAAGGGTGACCCTGTAGGAGGACCAGCAAACTCAATTAATCTGGACCCCCGGGATCTCTCAAACACTGGACCACCAACCAGGCAGCCTACACCAGCTGATATGAGGCCACCAACACACATACCACAGAGGACTGTTAGGTCTGGGTTCATTCAGAGATGATGCACCTAACCTTCAAGAGAGTTTAGAGGTCAGGTGGGGTGGGGTGGGGGAATCCACGTGGAGACAGGATGGGGTGAGGAGGTGGTGTGGTGTGGGGAGCACTAGGAGGGTGGACAGGAGGGCAGAGTAAAATATGGAGTGTACAATTAATTAATTAGTTAAAGATAAAAAATAATTAAAAAATAAATAATAAAAGAACAATTGCAACATTTTTGAGTTGCTTTAATACCCTGAGATGTTTCAACATACTTTGCATCATGTTTCAAAAGTTCTAAGCATCTAAAATGTGTTTTCACAAGCATTTTGAGTGTAAATGGACTTTTAAAACACATTCTACTCCCATATTTTAAACCCAAAAATGTATTTAACATAATGTTTATAAGAAGTTAGAAGACATATTATCTGACTCATTACTAGTGACCATTCTAATGTCTACTCCAACCCCAGGACACTTCATTGTTCTTAAAATCATAACTGAGAATTTTGCTAGAGCATTTTCATTTACTGTATGACCACTGTGGTATCAAAGCATTACTCATGCATCTATTTATCAAACACAGCATCTTTATCTCATCTGTGTCACATAGCCATCCCAAAGACTCTGAATGAACGTCATTTCTCTATGCATCTTGATACATTATAACTTGTATGTTATTAGTACAGTTAATGTATATATTACTATATAAAGTCAAGCTATCTTACATTCCATAAGGTGGTATGAGGAAAGAAAAGATCATAACATGATATATTATGTTTATCTATGTATTTATGTGTTTGAGTTCATGTAAAGAACTTAGAGGGCAAGTTGAAGGCATCTGCTCTCTCCTCCTACCATGTGTTTCCTGGGGATCAGTTTCTGATTGTCAAGCTTTGCAGCAAGCACCTTGTCCTCACTTGCTTCCTATTGCTGTGATAAACACCACAACCAAAAACAATTTAGAGAGAAAAAAATTTAATCCTGCAGCTTTACAGAATACTCTGACAGAAGGCCAGTTTAGGAGTTCAAGCCAGGAACCTGGAGATGTCACTGAAGCAGACATGGAGGAGGATGCTTACTGGCTTGCTCTCTGTGACATACTCGGTCTACTTTCTTATTCAACTCAGAACCACCAGCCCAGCAATGGCGCCACTCACAATGGGCTGGGAGATCCCACATCAATCATTAATCAAGATTATGAAGAATTCTCCACAAATTTGCTCACATGCAAATTGGATGGAGTTTCTCAATTGAGGTTCTTTCTTCCTTACTCTTAAGAGTAAGAAACAAATTTGGGGATATATTGGTAGACATGTAACAGAAATATTCACAGCAATTGCAGTCTATATTTATATACTGATGATGTGGTTTGTTTACTTATTTTCTTCTATGAATTACTATTCCCTGTGCCTTCAGAAAATACAAATGGTCACTCTACCTGGAGGTTTCGGGTCATTAAGAGTCCTTCTTGCATTGAGTAGTTAGAGTTTTATGTTGAACTTGGTCACCGGCCATGGAGAGAGTAAGAAATGCTCTAGGAAGCCGATTTCCTCCAGTCATTCAGTCAATGTGCAGCAACAATCAAATCTCTCCTGGGTACTGAGATTAATCATCCCCATATATTCAGTAACTCCTCCTCTGTGTATGAGTTCAGAAATGTAAAAAGTCCAAAGTGTCTGGAGAGCGGTCCCCATCTCTGGGTCAATGGAACCATTGTATAATGGCCCAGCAGAATGTTTCTTGATTTGAAACTAAGAGTATTATGTGCCAGTAGAACTTTTCATGATTTGAAACAGAGAAAAAGAAACAGGTACAGGAAGCAATGGAGGTGATAGTCCTGTTTGCACCCTATTGAACTCTGAGCCCATGGAAGAAACATCATCTTCTATATTCAGTAATTCTGGGCATATGCTATAGCCTCCCAGAGACCCCAGGCAAACACTTGAAAGTACACCCACTGAGGTTGTTCACATTGTTTTATTAAACAAGATTCCCTATAATTGAGAACCAATGGTCATGTGAGTTCACAGTGAGAAGATGGTCATTCTTGAGGTCATTCAGTGAAGTCTATAGGACTCCAAAACTTGTCACCTGATCTTGGACTTCTGTCATGCAGACTTTTTATATTTTGTTACAGAAGCCATGGCAGACTCATGAAATATTTTCATTAAAAATGTACACCCAACCACTGGCCTGAGTTGGGAAACTCCTATGCTTGAATTAAGGAAAGGCTGGAAGAAGCTGAAGAGGAGGGAGACTCCATAGCAAAATGAGCTGTCTCAACTAATCTGAACCAGATCTCTATGAGATCTCTCTGACACTGAGCCACCAACCAGGCAGCATACAGTAGCTGGTTCAAGGCCCCTGACACATATACAGCAGAGGACTACCTGATCTGACCTCAGTGGGAGAAACTTTGCCTAACCCTCAAGAGACTTGAGTCCCTAAGAAGTGGAGACATCTGGTGGGGTTGGGGGAGGATCCTCTTGGAGACAAGGAGAAGGAGGAATGGGATGAGGAACTGTGGATGGGTGGACCAGAAGAGGGGCCATGATTGGACTTTAAAAAAATATAAAATAAAAGTAAAAAAAACATAGTAAAAAAAGAAAATGGTTTTAAAACATTAAGGCTCAGAGAGGTTAATCAAGCTGCCTAAGTACACAGAGATGTTAACAAATAACCTGAGACTACAACTCAACTTCATTCTTAGACACTAATTAAGGAAGTACCTGGACTTTCAAGACAGTGACAGCGGAGCATGGAAAGCCATCTCTGAGACATGGCAAATGCAGGCTACTGTGTGACTCCCCTGTGCTCCCAGGGAAGCTTGGCTGTGACCCTGCAAATAAAGTTAGTTGAAAATTCAGTCCCTGAAATTGATCTTTTTCATGGCTCTCTGTAGCATTTAGAATTTTGTGTCACAACTGAACTTTGTAAGATTTTACTACTGACTGAAGTGTAAAAATGTGAGGCTGAGATGAGCACTGGGGTTCTGGACCACTTCAGAAGGATCAAAGTTCTCATCTTGTTCAGAGATGCTTCTCTCCGCATGTCCTCTAAGGACAGGCTTGATTTAGAAATTTTTGTAAATGTTTCTTTGGAGAAGCCTTTAACAGTAATGACTAGAGTTGCATTTTATTCAAAATGAAGATAACATTTGAAGAGGAAGTGGATATATCACTATTTGAATAGTGAAAAATTAAGCTATGAAGTAGTTATAGATAGGAGAGAACTAAAAGTGTCTGTGTTCATGGAAGAGTGAAGGTTAGACCAGGAAAGACTCTGAATGTCCTGTTCCATCATTCTCTGCCCTGTTTTCTTGAGAGAAGATGCCACACTGATCCTGGAGATATGCTGGTGGGCACCAGGCTTCAGCAATCTCCCTGTTCTCTTTCCTAGCAGTGTTGGGTTTACAGACATGCATGTGGTCATTCCTGGATTTTTGTGATGGGTCTAGGCACTTGAACTCATGTGTTTTTTACCCCATGTCATTTCCCAATCCTACGAGGGAAATTTTATATTAGAAAAAAACTTAATTAAACATTGTACTTCTGTAATTACTCTTTAATGTGTACAACTGTGTACAGATCTTCTTCACATATACCAAAGATTTGTAAACTATTACTAAGTAGACCTCCTCCTATGTATGTAGTTCAAAAGAGCAAGTCAAAATTTCTCATAAAAGTATAAAGGAATAGTAACCTTTGTTTTGGATTCATGTTCCTGTGTTCTGTCAAGTAGGTCTAGTTTAATTTGAATTTTTTTCCTTTTTTTATTAGATATTTTCTTTTCTTTTTTTTTCACATTTTTTCCTTTTTTTTCAATTTTTTATTAGATCTTTTCTTAATTTACATTTCAATTGCTATCCCGAAAGTCTCCTCCCCCCTTCCCCTGCCTCCTCCCCCCTCCTTGCTCTCCTGCCCACCCACTCCTACTTCTTGGCCCTGGCATTCCCCTGTATTGGGGCATATAAAGATTGCAGTACCAAGGGGCTTCTCCTCCCAATGATGGCCGACTAGGCCATCTTCTGCTACATATGGAGCTAGAGACACGAGTTCTGGGGGTTCTGATTAGTTCATATTGTTCCTCTTCTAGGGTTGCAGACCCCTTCAGCTCCTGGGGTTCTATCTCTAGCTTCTCCAATGTAGGCCCCATGCTCCCTCTTATGGATGACTGTGAGCATCCACTTCTGTGGGAGTCAGCTATATCAGGGTCCCTTCAGTAAACACTTGCTGTCCTATGCGACAGTGTCTGAGTTTAGTGACTGATTATGGGATGGATCCCCGGTGGGTTAGTCTCTGTATGGTCCATCCTTTCATCTTAGCTCTAAACTTTGTCTCTGTAACTCTTTTCATGGGTATTTTGTTTCCTATTCAAAGGAGGAATGAAGTATCCACATGCTGGTCTTCCTTCTTGATTTTCTTGTGTTTTGCAGATCGTATCTTGGGTATTCTAAGTTTCTGGGCTAATATCCATTTATCAGTGAGCGCATATCCAAT
Organism: Mus minutoides; assembly: GCA_902729485.2. Classification (NCBI taxonomy): domain Eukaryota; kingdom Metazoa; phylum Chordata; class Mammalia; order Rodentia; family Muridae; genus Mus; species Mus minutoides. The sequence continues at coordinate 2,232,121 of LR749593.1, read as the reverse complement.
GACTTCTTTTGGGATTGGGTTACCTCAGTAAGGATTATGTCCTCCAGATTCATCCATTTGCCCAAGAATTTCATAAATTCATTTTTTTAATAGCAGAATAGTACTCCATTGTGTAAATGTACCACATTTTCTGTATCCATTCCTCTGTTGAGGGACATCTGGGTTCTTTCCAACTTCTGGCTATTATAAATAAGGCTGATATGAACATAGTGAAACATGAGTCCTTTTTACCAGTTGGAACATCTTCTGGGTATATGCCCAGGAGAGGTATTGCAGGATCTTTCGGTAGTACTATGTCCAATTTTCTGAGAAAACACCAGACCGACTTCCAGAGTGGTTGTACAAGCTTGCAATCCCACCAGCAATGGAGGAGTGTCCACCAACATATCCAGATATTTTCTTTATTTACATTTCAAATACTATCCCAAAAGTTCCCTATACCCTCCCCCTGCCCTGCTCCCCTACCTGCCCACTCCCACTTCTTGGCCCTGGCATTCTCCTGTACTGGAGCATATAGAGTTTGTAAGACCAAGGGGCCTCTCTTCCAAGTGATGGCCAACTAGGCCATCTTCTGCTACACATGCATCTAGAAACATGAGCTCTAGGGGTACTGGTTAGTTCATATTGTTGTTCCACCTAAAGGGTTGTAGACCCCTTCAGCTCCTTGGGTAATTTCTCTAGCTCCTCCATTGGGGGTCCTGTGTTCCATCCTATAGATGACTATGAGCATCCCCTTCTATATTTGCCAGGTACTTGCATAGCCTTATTCAAGATAATTATATCAGGGTTTTTTCAGCAAAATCTTTAATTTGAATTTCTATATAGCTACTTTGCACAGAACTGTACTGAGAGAGAGGAGCATTGTGCCCCCCCCCCCATTTACCAGAGAACTCTGATCAAAATGTCTATCTGTCCATTTTTGAGGTGGTGAAGGAGTCTGGCATCTAAAAGTTTGAGACTATTAGCAGAGGTGTCAGGTCATATGGGGTATGTTAGGAAGTTGTCAGGAGAAAGATGATTCATTTAAAACCCTTTTGGCAGAGCAGATGACAGCATACAAAGATGAGATGTATATTTCAAAGTCCAACTCTGCTCTCTAATACAGGAAAACAAGATGCAGTAGGTACTGTGTGAAACCTGTTCTAAAATGAAAACACAGAGGCCTTTTGTGGAAAATTCAATTGGACTTTCAAGACAGTGACAGCAGAGCATGTAAAGCAATTTCTGAGACATGGCAAATACAGGTTACTGTGTGACTCCCTCGTGCTCAGGGGAAGCTTGGTTGTAACCCTGCAAATAAAGCTAGTTGAAAATTCAGTCCCTGAAATTGCTCTTTTTCATGGCTCTCTGTGGCATTTAGCATTTTGTGTCACAACTGAAACTTTATGTTTCTCAGATCCAAAAGTTTATAATGTTCTCTTGTTTTAGGAGAATTTTATTACTTTTTAGTCTTTAAAACTGAATTATTCAGCAAAGGATCTTCTAGTATTTGTACTGTCTTTACCTGGGAGAAAAATTCTCCCTTCTAAGTAGAACATGTGCTGATTGTCATATATTTCTGAAGAAAAAACTCAGAGAATCTCACCTGCTAGAAAAGAAAGGATCAGAGTAAAACTTTCTGTAATTAAAAAAAAAAAATGCAGCCATTAAGTTCAGGCTTAAAGTTTAAAAGTGGGTAAGTAGAGCTTGTCGGCTGTATTTTCTATTTTAGCACCTCACAGTTCACCAAAGGAGGCAAATTATGCCATCAAGCCATTGTGAGCTTTTTATGTTTTTGTAATATAATAATTAAACAAAAATAGTTCACCCTCTAAAAAAGCCTATTGCTTTTTAACAGGATTTACCCCTTCATGTCATGTTAGCACTTTGCTTCATTTTGGCAGGATGCTCTACAGGATGACTGAAATACATGTGTGCATTCAACAGCAAAAGGAAGACATGAAAGGGGAAAAATTAAGACAAAAATGGAGAAAGGAACAACTGTCATCTATATTGCTGTCACTCTGTGGGTCATTTCCATTAAGCCCTTTATTAAAGCAAAAGTGAGTGACTCTATGACAATTTTAATGAACTGGAAAATGGGGGGAAAACCAGTATGTGACTGGGCTGAAGCATATAGACATACTAAAATACTCAGCTTTTTGATGTGCAGGTGACACACAGGGGTGCGGAATGGCATCTGTCGACTGTCATCATGGAGTCTGATACACTGTCAAACATCCATCTTGTTTCTAAATGGGCATGTATCCACCCCATGCTTTAAAAAGTTCTCCCTGAGTTCCAGGGTTCTGTTTTTACTCAATGGAAATTGTATGTACAAACATGTATTGAGTTCTCCACCCACACTTGAATCTAAAAGTAGTATAGACTAGTCATTGAACTGTGGCAAATCCTTTCAATGAAGTTGCAAACAAAGCTACCACTTAGGAAAGGGGGTTCCTTTCTTACTTTCTAAGTAAGCCCATTTTGTGTTCTCTGCAGTGGTTGACTCTGTTTATGTCCCTCATGACCTCTTCTTATTCCTTCATTTTATTTCTAAAATTCTTTAATTCTTTATGTATACGGGTTTTTTGCCTTCATATATATATATTTAATCTTATGCATGTAGTGCCCAAAGGGACCAGAAGAAAGTATTGGATCCCCCAGAATTGGAGGTACAGATGTTTTTGAGCCACTATATGGGTGCTAGGAATCCAGCCCAGATCCTCTGGAAGAGCAGTCAAGAATCTTTTAATTATGGTGCCATCTCTCCAAGACTTATTCCTTCATTTTCAAAATAATACTTTCCTAATATTATCTTATATGAGTTATTTGTTTATATTACACTTCAGCAAGTCCTTTCTGTTATTCTCTTTTGACCCTTAGTTATAATTTCAGTCATCTCCAAACCCAGACACTATTTGTGGATGACAAGAAGTGCATGCTGAAAGGAGCCTAATATGGCTGCCTCCTGAGAGGCCCTGATAGAGCCTTACAAATACAGAGGCGAAGCTCACAGACAACCATTGCATTGAGCAGGGAGTCCCCGATAGAGGAGTTAGAGAAAGAACTGAAGGAGCTGAAGGGGTTTGCAACCCCATAGGAAGAACAACAATATCAACCAACCAGATCCCCCAGTCTTCCCAGGGACTAAGCAATCAACCAAGGAGTACAAATGGCTCCAGCTACATATGTAGTAGAGGATGGTCTTGTCAGGCATCAAAGGAAGGAGAAGTCCTTGGTCCTATGAAGGCTGGATAGATGCCCCAGTGTAGGGGAATCGAGGCTGGGGAGGTGGGAGTAGGTGGGTGGATGGAGGAACAGTCTCATAAAAGCAGGGGGAGGGAGGATAGAATAGGGGTTTTCCAGGAGGAGGGGAAACTGGGAAAGGGGATGACATTTGAAATTTACATAAAGAAAATATCCAATTAAAAAAAACAGAAAATATGAGGCCAAGAATTAGAGTAATTATTGTTATTATAATAAGTCTTTTATTCCTATGACGATCTCCACAAGCAAAATTGAGCTATAGAGAGACATATCATCACATATAAACCCAGCTATGGCATGTCACGTGGAATGGGAGAAAGAGAACTTCTCCAATTCTTGGAGAAGGCAGAGCATTTCAGAGACCAGGTACAATTAGGTAAGACAATGTCTGGAGTCTAAAGGGCAGAGGGAGCAATTTATCAAGCCAAAGAAATTCAAGGAAAGTTTCCAAATGGAATGATGTTAGAAAATGGATGTCAAGGGGAGGGGGTGAGGCATGAGAGGATATCTAAAGCAGCAGCCTTAAGCCTGGGACTACAGGACAATGTCTAAGAGAGATTGTGACATGGACAGGCTTTTAGGCAGCCAGTTCTTCAATACTTGATTTTTAAACATATTCTTTTCAAATACTGTGGAAATGTCCTCCTTTTTAAAACGCCATGCTCACTTTCTAGTCTCCCTTCTCATCCCCTCTTTAAAGTGACAGTCTTTTATGTCTCTGGAATATGAATACAGGGAGTTAATTTTCCAAGGTACAAAGATAACTAAACAAGGAGAGATAGTACATCATGCATACATAGACTGTATGGTGGAACATACTTGGAATTCTAGCACTCAGGAAGCAGAGTCAGGAGAATCGCTCTGAGGATGGTCTGATAGACAAAACAGTTCAACAATGGCAAGCAATTTTCAGAAGAATGAAAATGTGCATGCGTGCAGGTTGTCCAGCCTCCATCATGGCTAACTGCTGCATTTTGTGGGAATGCTTCTGACTGCCTGCTTGCCTGCCTGCCTGCCTGCCTGCCTGCCTGCCTGTGTTTCTTCCTGACTGTCTGCCTGTCTACCTATCTGTCCGCCTATGTGTATGTATGTCTGACTTCTTTCTTCTTTTTTCTTCTTTCTTCTTCCTTTCTTCCTTGCTTGCTTCCTTCTTCCCTCCCTCCCTCCCTCCTTTCTTCTTTCTTCTTTCTTCCTTCTTTTCTTTCTTTCTTTCTTTCTTTCTTTCTTTCTTTCTTTCTTTCTTTCTTTCTTTCTTTCTTTTCTTTCTACTTAAAACAAATTCCCTGCTACATTGGTCTTTATCATCCTCTATCATTCAATGTTTTCAACTTTTCAGTAGAAGTTAAGGTGTCAGAGATTATGTTGAAGTCAGCTTCATAAGGTAATTAGAGTTTGATCTTACTCTAATTACATTTAAAATATTGCTCTGAATATAAAGCCATATGTTATTGCATACATGTATATATGCATGCATGTAAACATGGCATGTCTCTTTAAATTTATATCTGCCCATCATATCTGAAACCTTACTATGAAGGGCACATCACAGATCATAATAGAGAAAAGCATGTGGTAGAGTTGATGCAACATATTCTGGGCTCATAATCATAAGATACTCTTTATTTCTGAAACCTTGGGCCTTCTAGGGAAGGTTTCACTAGTATGTTCAAAATCTATGATGGTGACTGCCCACCAATATTGTTGAAGTAATCAGACACTTTAATGATCAGTCTGGTGGTGCTCATACAAACCATTCTGAATATGAGCAGAGGTTATGATCCTCTGAGTTGCCTGTGATGTTACTGATGCTCACATTTATACTGGCTTTCTCTCCCTATTGTTGTTTCTAGCTTAGTTATTTCCTTCTATGGCAGTGGTTCTCAACCTTCCTAATGCTGCAGTCCTTTAATGTAGTTCTTCACGTTGTGGTGACACCCAACCACAAAATTATTTTCATTGCTACTTCATAACTATATTTTGCTATTGTTATGAGTCATAATGTAGATATCTGCATTTTTTTGGGGGGGGGGTTTGGTTTTTTGGTTTTTAGAGACAGGGTTTCTCTGTATAACCCTGGATGTNTTTTTTTTTTTTTTTTTTTTTTTTTTTTTTTTTTTTTTTTTTTTTTTTTTTTTTTTTTTTTTTTTTTTTTTTTGGTTTTTGGTTTTTTGGTTTTTAGAGACAGGGTTTCTCTGTATAACCCTGGATGTCCCGGAACTCACTTTGTAGACGAGGCTGGCCTGGAACTCAGAAATCTGCCTACCTCTGCCTCCCAAGTGCTGGGATTAAAGGCCTGCACCACCACTGCCAAATATCTGCATTTCTTGATGGTCTTGGAGACCTCTGTGAAAGGGCTGTTTGACTTCCAAAGGGAGCGTGACCCAGAGGTTGAGCACCACTGTACTATGTCATACCTATTTTACTGCTGATGTGCACTAATAAAACCTATTCTGATTGAGTCCTTTGTAGACATAGTACCTTTAGCTAAGTTTTGGTAATTGCTGAAAATTCCTGAACCAAGTCTGGCAAGATCTACTAGTCTATCTTGGCTTGCTGTACTCCAGTTCATCACTATGCTTGTTGTTATTGACTGTTTATGCGCTTGTTTTTCTCATTTGTTTCTGTGGTTGTTATTGCTTTTATTCATTTTTTTCTTTTCTTTCTGACAATCAAGATTTCCCCCCCACACACACACACTACAGGGCCTTTGCATGTAATATTTCTGTCCTCTCCTGCCTGCCTCTTTCCTCTTGGTCCTTGGTTCTGACTCTGTGGCTTCTTTACTAATACTTCCCATTCACTTAGTGATTAATTTTAGTGCCCTCACTGAGCCCAAAACATACATCTGGTAGTGATGTATCATTACAGGTCAAAATGTGTGCTTCTGAACAAAGATATGGTGAAGACCCAACTTCTAATGCTTCAGGATAAATTTATTGCAGCAAACGATCATGTTGAAATATGGTCATTAAAAACAGACTTTCATCCAGAATTATCACTGACCTCATTATCAAGAAATTTAGAAACACAGAGATTTAGAGAGGAAGGATGGTGTGGAGACACATAGAAGAAAGGTCATGTGCTGGAGAGATGCACCTATAAGCTAAGGGATAATGAACATCACAAACTAGATCATCATCAGAGTCATAAGCGAGGACGTGTCTCTCCATGTACTTTGATCTTATGCACCCTGCACTTCTGCACTCCAATTGTTATACGATTGTAGTCTTAAGCCACCCCATTCTTGACATTTTAAAAGGCAAACTTAGAGACAAATTATCACATTAATTGAGTCTCATTCATTACATATTGCTAGATGTTTGTGTCCTCATTAGGTGTTTGGCTTTGCTGGGGCTGTTCAAGGCTGCTTCATTAACCATTATTGTTGGCAGCAGCACTGATGACAATTTTGAGAACCTATTAGTGGAGGGATATTTATGGAACTAATGAATTATTAAATTATTGGATGCATAAATGGTGATATTTTAATGTGAAGTGCCTCTGATGATTTGGAATTCCAGATTGTTCAAATAAACAAATGACACTTTATTCTTAAAACCAGTCATCATGATACTTCAAGTAAAAGGAGAATATCTTAATGCAAAGTTATCAAATACCTTACTGAACCAGCTTCGATTAGCTAATAACCCAAATAACCCAATTTAAAAATGGGGTATAGAGCTAAACAGAAAATTCTCAACAGAGGGCTCTCAAATGACTGAGAAGCACTTAAAGAAGTGTTCAAAGTCCTCATTCATCAGGGAAATGCAAATCAAAACAACTCTGAGGTTCCATCTTACACCCATCAGGATGGCTAAGATCAAAAACTCAAGAGAGAGCAGATGATGTTGAGGCTGTGGAGTAAAGGGAGCATTCTTCCATTGCTGGTGGGAGTGAAAACTTGTACAACCACTTTGGAAATCAATTTGTCATTTTCTCAAAAAACTGGGGATAGTTCTCCCTCAAGACCCAGCTATACCACTCCTGGGCATGTACCCAAAAGATGCTCCAACATCCCACAAAGTCACTTGCTCAACTATGTTCATAGCAGCTTTATTTGTAATAGCCAGGAACTGGAAACAACCTTGATATCCCTCAACTGAAGAATGGATAAAGGAAATGTGGTACATCTGCACAATGGAGTACTATTCAGCTATTAAAGACAAAGACATCATGAATTTTTCAGGCAAATAGATGGAACTCGAGAATATTATCCTAAGTGAGGTTACCCAGGTAACCCAGCCTCAAAAGGACATGCATGGTATGTACTGACTTATAAGTTGGTGTTAGCTATAACACAGGTGCCATGTTACATTCCATAGACCCAAAGAAGCTAATCAAGAAGGCAGGCGCAAGTGAGGAAGCGTGACTCTCACTTAGAAGGGGGAATAAAAGAGTTATAAAAGACAGATGGAGGGTGGGAACTAGGAGAAAGAGAAGGGGAATTGGGGATTCAGGATCAGGGGTTAGGAAGGACAGGAGAGATGGCTAGATGGCCATGAAAATGAATTGGAATCTGCAACTGATGGGGGTGAGAAGGTGGGGAGCATCTCCAGGAGAAGACAGAGACCTGGGATAAGGAAGGTGCTCAAGGATAATGGGAGTGACCTTAGCTGGGACCCACAGCTTTGAGGATATGGAATATGAAGAGGCCACCTCTTGTGGCTTGGAAGAAACCTCCATGGAGTGATAGAGACACTAACCCATCCACAAAACTTTCAACCCAATATTCATCCTGTATACAAGAAATGCAGGCATAGTGGAATGGAGCAAAGACTGAGAGAATGGACAACCAATAACCAGCTAAACTTGAGACCCATCCCATGGGCAAGCACTAATCTCTGACACTATTATTTATACTCTGTTATTCTTACAGACAAGGACATGTTGTCATCTGAGAGGCTCCACCCAGCAGCTGACAAAGACAGACACCAACACCCACAGCCAACCAGTAGATGTAGCTTGGGGACTGCTATGGAAAAGTAGGGAGGATTGCAGGCTCTGACAGGGATAGGAACTCTACAGGAAGACCAACAGAGTTAACTAATCAGGATCCTTGGGGCTCTCAGAGACTTGACCTTGACCTCCCCCGACATATGTAGCAGAGGTGCAGCTTGGTCTTCATGTGGGTCCCAAACAACTGGAATGGGGGCTATTCCAAAAGCTGTCGCTTGTATGTGGGATATGTTCTAGCTGGTCGCCCTCTCTGGCCTCAGTTGGAAAGGAAGTGCCTAGTCTTGCAGAAACTTAAAGTGCCAGGATAGGGGGATACCCAGGGGCCCTCACCAGTTCCGAAGAGAATGGAATGGTGATAGGGGAAGGATTATGGGAGGGGGTGGCCAGAAGAGAGGCAGTGAGTGGGATGTAAAGGTAATGATTTAAAAGAACAAAATTAAATTTATAAAAGAAGTAGTCATAAATTCGTTTGCACACACACTCACTGTACTGGCTAGTTTTGTGTCAACTTGACACAGGCTGGAGTTATCACAGAAAAAGGAGCTTCAATTGGGGAAATGCCTCTATGAGATCCAGCTGTAAGGCATTTTCTCAATTAGGGATCAAGAGGGGAGGTTCCCCTTGTGGGTGGTACCATCTCTGGGCTGGTAGTCTTGGTTCTATAAGAGAGCAGGCTGAGCAAGCCAGGGGAAGCAAGCCAGTAAAGAACATCCCTCCATGGCCTCTGATCAGCTCCTGCTTCCTGACCTGCTTGAGTTCCAGTCCTGACTTTCTTTGGTGATAACAGCAGTGTGGAAATGTAAGCTGAACAAACCCTTTCCTCCCCAACTGCTTCTTGGTTGTGATGTTTGTGCAGGAATAGAAACCCTGACTAAGACACTCACAGAAAGAGTCGTAGCAACTGACTAAGTATGTGAGGATCATATGGTCTTGTCAAAGTGGCTCTATAAACATGCACCTTTTTGTTTTTTCACATAAAGATTCTACAACAGTTCTTACTGTGCTCTCGAATCAGTGTAAATGAGGACTTTAAAAGGAAAAAATTAAAAACAACTCACACATACAGTTAGGTTTGGCTATAATGAGTACCAAAGTACATCACTCTTAAGTTTTCTCTGTGATGGACCATGGACAACTGCCTGGGTGGTATGAATTAGAACCTTATGGTTGGATGACCACTAGTCTAAATGTCAGAAAGCCTTTCAAAGGCTGTGATGAGGAGGGGCCTTTATTCTGGCAATGCTGGAGAATGGACAAGGACTGAGATAAATAGAAAATTGGCAGGGGCCTTATACCCTTGGAATTTTTCTCCTCTGTTAAAGGTTGACAGATAAATAATACCAGGTCCTGGCTCTTAAAGATCAGGATTCTAGGATGGATGATCCAAATAAGCAGACAAGTGAAAAGACAAAATTCAAATATTTCTTCCTCTGCTTAACCCTCAGGCCCAGCTGAGGAATGGAACTGTGAACAGATACTTTGGAAGGCATACGAGGATTGTTGTCAGAAATCTTTGATTGTCCTGCTTATCCTCAGAAGAAATGGAAATAAGATGACCCCTTACTTAAAAATAAATCAAAAGAGATGCTACATTAAGTCCTTTGGGAGTAGTCGCATATAAGGATGTAAATGAGTACAATACTACAGCTTTAGCCATGATTTGTTTCTGTGCAATATAGTATCTGTGAAGGTCTCATTCGTGATGTGTTAAAACAGATTGCTTCCAAAATCCAAAACAGAGCCCAGCTGTCTCAAATCTCCTGAATGAACCATAAAAGTGATCAAAACATCACATGATTATGGGGTTCAGCAATTGATTATTTCCTTATAGGATTCATGTTACCATTGTGTAGACACTTACCTGACTATGACCTTAAATTGCTAGGCAGTAGCCTGGTTTACAATACTCCGAGAAAGAAATCTCTGAACCACAGAAAATGTCATGACTTTGAACCTTCTGTAAATAGTAGCTCGGCCTTGATCTTTAGGGAAGGGTGATCATGGTAACATAATCACAACTCAACCTCCTTGTTAAAGAGATCACAGCCTTGTCTTTCATTATCTTCTCCACAGGGATGTGTCTCAGTGGATTCTCCGTTCAGTGGTTAATATAGGCATGCATTTCAGATACTGAGCTCATGTTCATTCAAATCTAATGTAAAGGTTATTCTTAATATAGATGAACACACTAACAGCTCTAATTTCACACTCCTGACTATTCTTAACCAACAAAATTATGACTGACCTTCCATGTCACTACAGGTACTGTACTAATGGCTTATTCACACTTGCAATCTCTCATTCATGTGTTCTGAAGAGCCATTGTTACGTTAGTCCTAGCTTGCTGAGGAAATGCATGCGTAAGAACAGCGCTAATTAAGTAAGTGTAATGTAATTCTACCAGGATCACATTTGTTTAAAATTGTATTGTTGACATGTGGTGTAATCTCTTTATCCTTTTATTTTTCTGTTTTAATTTTCAATCTACTTGAGTATTTGCCAGAGTCTGTGCAAGTGCAGCAGGTGTGTGTGTTTCTAGTGCCCTTGGTGTCAAGATGTGGCTGTCAGGTCCCCTGGAACTGCAGCCACAGGTTATTGTGCTGAGATCTTAACTCTGGACCTCTGCAAAAGCAGCAAATGCTCCCAAGTGCTGAGCCATTTACTGCAGGCCCAAGATTCTTCTTTCTTGTGGATAAGGATGTTTTTATTTTGGATGATGAATACTTGCCATGTAGTGTGATTGAAACCCATTCCTTTTTTTTTTCTTTTTTAGCCATAACACTCCTATAATTTAACCATAATACTCCTATCTGATGTGTTTAGTTAGAAGGATGAATTGACCTTGGTTCCTATGCACAAGAAATGACCTGTGACATTTATGGATGGTAGACATGACAAGAAGCTTGGCGATTTCCCCCAAACCAGGTTGTATCTGGGGATTTTTTAACTGACTTGATACTGGAAAGAACAATATCTTTCCTTCCCTATGCAGAGTGGGGACCCGTGAGTAGGAAGCTATTACTCCACTTTAAACCAAGATTGTGACTCTCAGTTTATGTTACACTGGGATATAACTTTGTGTTTGTTTGGTTTGGGGAAAAAAATATACCAAAAAATATTTCTTATTCACTCAATTCTGAATTCCAGACTATCCTTGGCTACGATGTGAGACCTTGTCTGAAAAACTAAAGTAAAATAAATAGAAAAGAGAAGAAGTATAAGCAACTGAACATGGGATTCCGTGCCTGTGAACAGAACAGACCAAGCAGTACTTCCAAGTTAAACCTCCCAGTTATCCCCTTGGCCTTGTCTCCCCACCGTGCCCCAGCATGCCAAGCAACTTCATCCCCACAAATAAGTTTATACATATAGACATATATACATCATATATACATATGCAGAGACTGTATATAATTTTATTTTCCCAATTACTATCTATCTATCTATCTATCTATCTATCTATCTATCTATCTATCTATCTATCTAAAATTTTATGTAGCAAAGGCTATTTTCAAACTTGCTATGTAGCCATCACTGGTTACCTTTGAAGAAAACCTTAATTCTCCTCCCGCTACCCTGAGTACTAGGATAACTTTTGCTACCTCACAAGTTTATGTGGTGCTGATGGTTGAATTGGGGCTCTGTGAATGGAAGACAAGCATCCTACCAATGGTGTAACCCAATCTTTGCGAGGCAGAGGCAGGCGGATTTCACCAAATTCAGACACCCAAAGCAAGTCCCAGGTCAGCCAGGATGACATACTGAGGCCCAGTCTTATATCTTCTGCTTCTACTGATCAGTTAGTTAAGGTAATATGTTTTTAGTTTACTTCCAGGCAGCTGAAAAGGAGAGAGTGGATAGAACTGAACTCCCTGTCTTTAAGCAACTATATGTATTGGAAATATTTAAAGATAGCTGCTTTAAAAAAATATTATGATTTTCATCAATTCCATGTAATAGCTACTGGAATGAACCCTCAAACCATGGTTGGCTTTTCTGTAAAACTTTGAGGAAAGTAAAGAAAACATGTCCTTCGGCAGCTTGTTCCTGAAAGATGGCATGTTCTAACTGTAAAGTACACATGAATACAAGTCAGGTGGTACCGCATCACCACAGGAAAACTGGACGGTTCACCAGATTAAGGAACCCCAGCGATTCTTATAATTGAGAATGGTAGGGCGTTGAATCTGCTCCTGACCACTTTCCTGTCCTGGAGTACATAACCACTACACTCCATTAGGAGGGCCACACAACGGGTCACACAGCATAGAGCCTGGTGTTCTCCATGCTAATGAAGTATCTATATGAGCTGGCCCTGAGGGTTTAGCCAATAAACTTCCCTTCCTGGACATTCCTTCTTGCCAATCTCTAGTCCACCCTGAGTAAGTTGTATAGACCCTTTCTGTCATGAATAAACTGTTTGGACAAGCAAGGACTTTCTCTCTCATCAAGGACCACTGCAGGGGTAGTAAGCCTTTGTTCCTGAGCTGGGCTTCCTAAGTCTCCTGCAGAAGGCCCCGCTGAGCTCCTGACGCTCATTCTGAACTAAGCAGATTTCTTCTACCCTGGGTTCTTTTCAGTCCTTTGGGTCACCTCCTCAACTCCTTGAGTTTCCCAGCAGCATCTAGGTACCCAGGAGTTTGAGAACCATAGCCTAGGCACCAAGGTTGGCCTGTTCTGCTTCTCACCCAGAGAAACGGGCTGGGGCTCCAATCTTAAGCTGCTTTACATCTCCCCTGAACATTGTGTCTGCCTATCCCTTGAGCCTGATACCCAGATAGTGGCAAGGAAGGACTATAGCCTAGCTTCCCTGAGTGGTGTCCTGATACCTCAGTGACATGCAAAATACAGACCCATATATGAACATTCATCTTCAGTGTGAGCCACAAGCACTCACAGACCAGCTTTGTAATATGGAGACTCAAGATTCTGTATGCATTGAAAATAAAAGCTGGTGGAAGTTGTAAAGATAGGCAAAAATTTACAAAAAAAGAGAATCTATTACTGTGAATAGGTTGTATGACAATGTCTGCATAATAAAACAAATAATAACTTAAGCCTACTTTGGAAAAAATTTACAACGTTGAAAACAACCACTTTATTTAGTAAAATTTTAAACAATTGTTTTTCATGTTTAATAATTTTGTACACTCACTTCAAATTCTTAATATCAAAGTAAATTATGATGACATTAAAGTGCAGGCATAATATGCTTGATAATACATAATGAATTAACATTAAAACTGTTTCAGAAGATTTACCTCTAATAGAAAATGAACACATCACAGACACCCATTTCTTATTAAAGATTTTATTAAAACCAAGTCTTTGCAACATATTGAAAAATTTAATATTCCACAGTAGAATATGTAAGAAAAAAAAACCTCTATTTGTAATTAATGACACATAAATTTAAGAACATAATTAAAATTACACTAAATATCTTTCTATCCACATAGACATAGATAAATATCTATCCATATAACAGATCTATAGATCTATAGAATATATATCACATAATAGACCTATATATCTAGATAGATACATTTATATCACAAATTCACGTTGATGACCTGGAATACCTGAGTTTTTAGTTGTTGGTTTTCCAGACAGTGCAAAAATCATTTGTCATCCTCTTTGTAAAGGGCACAGCCAATCCAGAAAAAAAAAAAAAAAAAAAAAAAAAAAAAAAAAAAAAAAAAAAAAAAAACCTTTGGTTAACGGATGCTGTCTCTCAAAGATCCAACAGGAGTCTTCCACAGGGTTAAAGTTTATCTTCAGAATCTTCTTCCAAGGGGAGGTCAGTCTGTGATGTGAGGAATGATTCCCATGTAGCAAGGCACTGTGTAATGGAAACATCGTGAGAGGGATTAGCTGTAGTCGATGATCAGTGCTAAAACAATTCGTAGTGCAACCCAGAAGATATACTCATATAGCAAGCAATCTGTCCCACTTCTTCTCTCAGCTTAAGAGTATTTATCACTTCTCAGATATTTTCATATCCTTCCTGCCTCTCTCACTGTGTGTATGTGTGTGTGTTTTGAATGGGTGTACACATTTTCTTTGTGTTTTCTCAGAGGCTATTGGGTGTCTTCTTTAACTGCTCTGTAAATTTCTTTTAGTGACAGGGTCTTTCACTGGACATGGTCTTCACTGTCTCAGCGTGACTGTCAGGCCACCAAGTACCAGGTATTTTTCTCTTTCCACCTGCCTAGCACTGGGATGACAGATTTGTGTCTCCACTCCATGCTTTTTACATGGAGAGTTTTAGGTATGCAAGCTTGTGCAGCAAGCACTTTGCCAGCTGAACCATCTCTCTGCTTTAGTATTCTAATTCTTAAGGAGAGAAACTATTGACAAATAAGAGGAAACCCTATTAGAGGCTAAAAGAAGTGTTTTCTAAGACAATGCACTGTTATCCCATCGACAGGAGAGAAAAGAATGCTCAGAGTTATTCATCTGGACCTTAAAAGGTGCACATTGGCATCTAGTCTTGGTGCTGATACAAACAGGCCCAGATGCCTTAGGATCTCATTACATTAGGTATGAGGTATACATGTTTGTAACTTGATATATACTTCATGCACCCTGTCTAGCATGAGAGTTCTGAGAATGCTATCAGTTGTATTATTATGTGCTAGGACTGGGTGTTGAGACTAAATATTTAATGGCTAAAGCATCACTAAATTGAGATAACAATGAAATACACACATAGTACACTAACAGGTAGAAAAAAATCATATAAAAGTATCTATTAATCCCCCAAAACTAAAAAAAAAAAAAAAGGAAACAGGATGAATAAAAAATAAGTGCAAGACAACACAGTCAGAGATAATCCTATCAATAGTCAATTTAAATGTCTACATCTCAATAAAATGGATAGATTGTCTACCGAACAGAAAACTATTATCCACCTATAGCATGTTTAAATTTATTATGTATTTTAAATATAATGGAAAAGTGAAAAATGAAAAAGAATTATGTTGTCCGTATAAAACATATGTCAAAGAAAGGATTGAATAACACTATATTAGTATTCAAGCCTACAGAACAACGACCCTTATCAAGATAAA
Source organism: Mus minutoides (assembly GCA_902729485.2). Taxonomy (NCBI): domain Eukaryota; kingdom Metazoa; phylum Chordata; class Mammalia; order Rodentia; family Muridae; genus Mus; species Mus minutoides. The sequence continues at coordinate 2,216,843 of LR749593.1, read as the reverse complement.
GATCTCCGATAAGAGTAAAAGCTGGTTCAAGATATTTTGAACTAAAAGGGTAAACATATTTGTGATTGGTTTTCATGTCCTTTTATGCTTAACATGTGGACAGAAAAACAATGAGGTAGATTTGAAGCATGCGATAGATCAAGCTGACCTTATGCATCTATCTACAAGACCAGAAACATATCTCTTTCATGCACTATACTCTGGACCATAGGAGAGGTCTCAATAGTCTGGTGTGGTGGCACATAGCTGTAATTCCAACACATAGGAGACTGATGCTTGAGTATTTCTCATTGTTAGTACATTTGTCTTGGCTAGTTTGTGAGTTTCAGACCAGTCTAGGATATGGAATAAGACACTGTCATAAAAAAACATTAGTATATACAAGATTTAAGCCACATGAACTACAGCCCCTGAATAGTGTAGAATTAAGTTTAAAAAAAAAAACAATTAGAGAAACCCATGAAAATCCCTGAGTATTTGTAATATAAATAGGAGAATTTTAAATTCCCCTGGACCACAGAGTAAACCAAAAGTGAAATAATGAAGTATTTTTAACAGAATGAAAAAGAAATCACAATATATCAAAAACCCCTATATACCACTAAATACCACTAAGGGAGCAAACAGAAAAAGACTAATTGCCTACATTAGAGAAGAAGAAAAGGTCTCCAATTCATACATTTAATTTCTACTTTAAAAACCCAAAGAGCAAAAGCCAAATAAATTAGCTTCCAGCAAACATATTAAAGCCCAAGTAAGCAGCAGCATGTGCATGCATGTGCATTTGTGCTAACCGAATGTCTACACAGCACACATCTCAATAACATGGAACAGAAAACTAATACCCACCTGTAGTATGTTTAAATTTATTACCTATTTTAAATATAATGGCAAAATAAAAAAAATTAATAAGATTTGTGTATGTCGGTATAAAACATGTCAAAGTCCAGATGAAATGGAACTATGGTCAGTTACTCAAAAGACAAAGATCAGCAAAGCAAAGTAGTACAAATCCAAACGGAAGACTGAAGACACAGGTGGGCTTTCTAGCTAACTCAAGTGAATACGGAAGACTGAAGACACAGGTGGGCTTTCTAGCTAACTCAAGTGAATACGGAAGACTGAAGACACAGGTGGGCTTTCTAGCTAACTCAAGTGAATGAATTGTATGAGAAATGAACAACTATAGTCTAATTTTTCAGATGCAAAATCTCTAAAAAAAAATTTAGCAAGGAAGAGCCAGTAATCTATACAAGGAACTATAGGTAATATGCAAGTGAATTTTATCATGAAATACAAGATTTGATCAATCCTCAACATCACTGACATATCAAACACAACAACATCTCCATCTCAACAATACTCAAATTTCATTTGCCAAATTTCAAAGTGTATCTATTCTCAATTAAATAAAAAATTCTCAGCAAGTTAAGAATAGATGTGAAAAGTAGATATATCTGAGAAAGAAAATCTGTAATTTACCTTCTATGGAAATATGCAATAAATATTGGTTATGCAAGAATAGGTTTTTCTTTCCAGCTTAAATTCAGTTTCAGATATCCTTCAGCAAATTTAGGTATAAAAATGAAAAAAGAATACAATCAGTAACCTGGTCCACAATCTTATCCACGCATTGGGAGAGCCCATGTTCCTGGAAGTCCTTTCTGCAGAGCCCTTGTCTCTCCTCACTGAGGTCACCCATAACCAGCAGCTGTTAACCATGCAGAGCATTCAAAGCATTGGCTGCTCTCAGATAAATAGCACATCTTAGACAACTCCGTCAAACTACCACTTAAATAAACTGACCACCTCTCAGTTAAAAGTCAACATGAAATTTCCAGCAGCTATCTTTGTTTAGAATTTATGTTTAAAAAAAAAAAAGACTCAGAATTGTACTGAGAATGACATTGGCCTTCATACTGTCTCTCTTCGGTCACTGTTCATTTGTACTTCAACTAAGCCAATCTAATAATGGCTGTGACATGCTAATCACCATCTGTGCAGAGTGGTATTGTGAACCACCATTTATTTATAATGTAAGCACTAAGGCTATTGACACATGGTAAAGAGTCATGAGGTACTGAGTGACTTCCTTTGCCATCCTCCAACTTGAGGCAGAGAAATGGTTTTATGGATTTTGATTACTGAAAAAATCACATAACAACTCCAATAGAGTAAGATGTATAATCAACATTGCATAAATTGCTATGAATATTCAATAGACATTACAATGGTTGTTTTATACATCATACTTTCTCTGAGTGCACATTACTATCATAATTTCCATTTTACAAATGAGAAAGCTGAGGCTCAAATAACCTAGATATATTTAAAGCACTGCAAATATTCTGGAGACCATAGCTAGTGTTTACTCATCAACACATGGAGAATGACAGATCTCCCATGTCACCACTAGAGTATACAAGACACGGGCAAACATGACAAGATGTCTTTTACACAGTAGAAGGACTATTTGGAAGCAGAGATTGGAGGAAAATATAAGAGACATCAGGGTAATCAGTTTTTAAGAAAAATAATATATACTAAATCTGTGTATATGGAAGTTGATTCTTTGTGTATCTCTTAAGCATGCTCTAGTTCCAGTAGTAGACACACTATTGAAGATGATGGAGTCTAGATACGTCATTCAATGTCTTCAGAGATTTTAAAATTATTTTATATTGTTTTTATTATATTTATTAATTGCTTTATTTACTTTGTGTGTGGGTGTTGCACATGTTACAGCATGTGTGTGGAGGGCAGAGGACAGTTGGTGGGAACTGGATTTTATACTATCTGGGTCCTGGCTTGGTGGCAAGTGCTTTTAGGTATTAGGTCATTTTTCTGGCTCTCTTTTCAAATTACTACTACTACTACTACTACTACTACTACTACTACTATTAGTTTACTTTAAGTGAATATATTTAGTTAAGTGTTCCTTCCCAGTGATGTGGGGGTAACAGTCAGCTGACTTATCTGATAACTGGTACATATACCATGTCAATCTATAAATCTCTTCTTAAAAACAATAAAAAGGGGCAAGATGGCCGAGTTGATAAAACTGCTTGCTGCTGCGCCTGACAACCTGAGTTTGTTCCCCTAAATCAGGAGTATCAACCTTCCTAATGCTGAAACCCTTTACTACAGTTCTTCGTGCTGTAAAGAGCCCCAAACATAACATTATTTCCAATCCTACTTCATAAATGTAATTTTGCTGTTGTCATGGATCATAATGTAAATGTCTTTGGAGACAGAGATTTCCTAAAGAGGTAGAGGTCTCAACCCATGAGTTGAGAATCACGGCCTCAGATCCACTGGCAGAAGGAGATAACCAACTCCCACAGGTTGTCCCCCCCGCCCCCCCGCCCCATCTCTACATGCACACACTCAAACTCTAAACAAACAACTAAATATAATACTATAAAAAAGCATATTCCTAACATTTCTAATTTCTAACTATTCTTTCTCACTTCGTTTTAAACTAGAGAACTTAAGGAAGACTTCAAGCATCAGGCAGCTCACACAGCAAGGTTAAGTAGCTTAGTAACAAGAGCATCTCCTGAGATCAGCATTGTGACAGCTGAAAAATATAAAGGGGAAAGCCACCAATATCTCAGAACCCAGTGGCACTTGCTTTGTAAGTTACCTTTTTTTTTTTTTTTAAATAAGGTGTTATTTGGCTTTAAATCGAGATGAAGTATTTATTTTTTCCTATTTTTACGTCACCACTATCCATCAAGCTAGTTAGTATCTTGTATAAGCCAGAAGAAGGACAAAATAAATTTTAAAATATTAATCACAAACATCCTCTCTGGCCCAGTCCTTGTAGTTTCAACTAGCTTTACCAAGTTTAGTTTCTTATACAACTGTGGGACAATTGATAACAACACATATCATGAATAACATGTCACATTTTTTTTTCCCCTGTAAGTGGCTTCTGATGTAATCAACTAGTTCCATTTTAGTTAAGAGAATGGATTTGGGAGCCACATGGCTCAGAGCATGAAGGCGCTTTCTATGCCAGCCTGCTGACCTGAGTTGAATTCTCAGATCAAAAGCAGGTGGAGAGAACTGTCTTCACAAAGTTGTCCTTTGCGGGGGGGGGGGGGGGGGGGGGGGTCTGGTGAGATGGCTCAGCGGGTAAGAGCACCCGACTGCTCTTCCGAAGGTGATAAGTTCAAATCCCAGCAACCACATGGTGGCTCACAACCATCCGATCTGACTCCCTCTTCTGGAGTGTCCGAAGACAGCTACAGTGTACTTACGTATAATAAATAAAATAAATCTTTAAAAAAAAAAAAAAGTTGTCCTTTGACCTCCCAGGCATGCCCTGGTACACACACACCTCCACCCATGTGAAACAATACATGTTAAATCTGATTCACAGAATACTGTGCTGTTTCTTCCCAAGAGCACACATCGAATGATCCACACTATGGAAGGCTAAGAGTAAGGTGGTAGATGTGTGTTAGCCTGGATGGGGAGGAACTGAAAAACAAGGTTCACCACAAATCCTCTGTAAGGGAAAACCCAGCAAGTATTCTCCCAAGGTGACTGTGTTCTATAGCCAAAGGCCAAACACTAAAACTCTCCTGGAGCAGAGAACTCTGAGAGACAGTAGCTGGGAAACAGAGCCAAAGTATGAACAAAAGATACTAGGAAAGGTGAACTTTAATTCCAAAACTAACTTCTAGTTTTAAAGTAAATCCCTTGCTGCTTCAGAAGAGGTGATGACATTTCGCTACCAGAGCAGGCAAATGTCTCCTTAGTTCCCAGGTGCACAGTAATCCCACAAACAGATGTGATTAAGGTTTAAAAAGATTCAATGGTGACAGTAACGTTCCCATAGATGCAACAGCTTTTCTCAGAAGTGTGCGCATGTAGGAGTTGGTATCAAACTTGTGTCACCTTGTGGAATGTGAAGAGGTCTTTGCCACACTGTGATTCTCTGCCTTGCTTGGCTTTTTTACCCATTTGTAGAATAAATGTGTTTATTCTAAACACTAAAAAGGAAGATTCCAGAGTCTGACTGAGGCTAACAAGAAATTGGTGAACAGAATTACATAAGAATTGCAATTTTATCTAGTTCTGTTTGCCTAGAGACATTATGAAATATAGTGACCATAAATTTTTAAACATTCCCCCAAGTATTTGGTATTTGCAGGATAATTACCATCATATGGTTTCCAAAAGTAACATCCAGAGGCACATGAGACATCATTTTAGTCATCACCATAGTTACTACTGTTAGCATACATGCAATGACTGCTTCTTAACTGGTAGACGTTCAGTCTGCTGCTTTTCTTTCATTTAAGAGCTTTGAAGCCTGTTTTCTATACTGCAGTTTCAGAGTCAAGAAAAAGAGTAGTCAGTCCTGGTCTCACAAAACTTAATATCAGATAGTTGGGAATCTGAGGCAGGAGAATTGCAACTTCAAAGCACGGATAGACCAAAGAGTGTGTTCAAGGCCAGGCTGGGCAAGTCAGTGAGTCTCTGCTTCAGACCAAAAATGTGCTGACATTCAAATATTCTGCATATGTTGCTCAGTGGGATAACACTTGCCTGGCCTTGGAAAGGCCCTGAGTTCAATTCCTTGTACTGCTAAAAATAAAAACAAACACACACACAACAGAAACAACCAAACCAAACCATACAAACAGGAAGAGAAATGGGGAGAGGAACCTCACTTTTGTAAAAGTCTAAATGCAGATTCTGAGAGCTATCTTGCAAGTTTTAACCTGAGAAATATGAGCAACTTTAAAAATAACAGGACTTATATATTGCTTTTCTACAATTAAAATGTAAGCTGTAATGTTCAGCTTAGCAGCTGCAAGGGTTAAAGTAAAGAGACTCATTAGCTAGAGACGCCATCTCGTGGCCCACTTATTTATTATTCTGTAGTTGTGGATGCCTAGCTCAAAGTCTGACAAAGAAGGAGGTGCCTCAGGTAACTGTTTATTCAACCTTTCTCACTTTTGTACACAGGTTACTGGGGCAGTGAAATGTTACAAATATTTCTTGGAGAAACTAATCCAAGGTTGTGAATTTAATCCAGTGTTGCTTTTGATGAAATCAGCCAGTTACACTAGGCTCATCAGCTTAAAAGTGGCCATTTCCAAGTTTACTTTCTCAAGCTTATTTTTGTTTAACCATATATGGACTCTACAGATAATGACAGTGAAAACATTTACCTTTCTAGCATTAAATAATTGATCAAAGCACAGCGATGATATTTTGGTACCTCATTTTAAAGCATTTCCCACACTTTCTTCCTTCTTTCTCCTAAAGGCTTATGGTACATGTATGTAACGTGAGCGTGTGCATGCATGAGGGTGTGTACATGTGTGAGCATGAGTGCTGGGACACTCTTGGAGAAGATTGTTACTTTGCACTGACCTATGAGCTAATGAGCATCATCAGAACACGATTAGCATTTTCTAATTGGTGTGTGGCAATGCTGATAGCCAAGTACAAATTTTTCAATAGTTGATGCCCCCTTTTAAGAAGTGATATCCTTGTATATATCCTCTGTATGTTCTAAAGTATTTAATCCATCCTAGTCTCTTCCGAATAAATCTTTAAACAGCTAAGCCTCGGAAATGCGTGCCTTGTTCAGAGTATAAGGAAAGCAGATACATATGCTTCCCTTCCTCATGGTATACATAAACTCATTCTCATTAGCATGGAACATTGAGAAATGATTATATTACAGGACATAAAGTGGTGAGGAGACTCTTTCAATAGAACTTTTGAGACAGCAGAAACATCCAAAATACCAAAAATGTTTACTAATTATAAGAGCCATAATTTAAAAAAAATGGCACAATTATGTAGAACAATGACATGGACTATTACTTTTGAATGTCTAATTTGGATAGAAATCATCACCATTTTTTTTTTTTTTGGTTAATTTGAAGAGAGCCTACCCTGGAAAGTAACATGTAGTAGCACAGGCTGCCCTGAAAGTCATGGTAATTCTTCGGTCTCAGCTTTCCAAAGTTCCGCAATTATAGGCATACACCACCACACCTGGCCATGCTTTGATATTAAATGTACATTTCTTCGAGTTCAGTTTCTAATTCTTTTCTCTTTGTTTATACAAAGTTTCTAGTGGCCATTTTTCCCACCTGTGAAGGTCGTTTTCTAGCATCTACAAAAGCTTTGTTCCCTGTCATATTTCTTCTGGTGAGGGGAGAACATACCATGGGAATTGTCTCCAGTGCGCAGTCCAAAATAATTAAAAATAAAAATAAACCATCCATTGTGAATTGGGATCTATAGTCAGTAAGAACAGAAATATTAAGATTCTAATGCCATAGGATTCCCTCTTCTCTTGCTGTGTTCATTCTTATTGCATACCTCTGGTTTTATTGGAAATAAGAACTAATTGCTCACAAGAAAAAATAATTTCTATGACATAGACGACATAAAGGATGACAGAGTGCATTACTTAACAATCAGTAATGTTGATCTGTCTTTAAAAGTTAGGAAAGAGCTTCTAGCTATTTAATAGAAGACCATCACATGGCACTGAGATAAAAAGAGGTGGCATTTTCTATTTGATGATGGTGACCACACCCATGTGAATTAGATGCTCATACAGAAACACTAGAGTGAGCCTGGATTTTCTGTCCTTGAGATGGTTTGGCTTCTTCCAGTGCCTAAGAGAGAAAATTACAAAGGCACAGGAAATTGATTAAAACATTTTTACTGGCATAACAATTAGGTTGAGTAAAATTGTAATCTTCTGAGCCTATTAACCTAAGTAGGTATGTGTAATTAACAATATCCTCCTTTCCTTTACATACACACACACACACACACACACACACACACACACACACACACACACACACACGCGCGCGCGCGCGCAATCCAATTCTATAGTATATATCTTTCCACAGTGACTAAGACACTGAGAGTTGTTTCCTTGAAGAATTGTTTTGATATCAGTAAGAAATTTGTCTTCTTATGTGTCAGATGTTAGAAACTGCTAGAATTTGTTTTTTTTTTTTAAAAGAAGAAACAAACAAATGAAAACTCACTTTGATATGGACTCCAACTTCCCAGTTCTAGACCATTCTAGAGTCTTCTATCTCAGCTATGCTATTGTCCTGGAACCCTGACTAGGGGCAATGAGTGAACCAAGAAACAACAGACACATATAGAAAAGCTTGGTTGGGGGAGAGTGCTCACTCTGATGGAATGCCATGCCTGCCATAGCAACTTTGCATGTTTATTATGTAGGGCAGAAGGGAAAGGGTTACAAGTGTCAGTAGGACATGTCTGCAGGCAGCAGACTCAGGTTGGAAACACCTGGGGGAGGGAGCTGCTGTTGCTAGGTTTTGTACACACAGGACATTTGCTTGACACTGGTTGTAATAGAAGACTCTCTGTGTGTGTTTCTCTGTGTGTATGTATGTGTGTATAAAGGAAGGAGAAAATTGTTAAGTGCACATACCTACTTAGGTGAATAGGGTCAGAAGATTCTAATTTTACTCAACACTGGACTACAACAACAAGAAAGCTTTGCTATTCCTGTTGAGTCGCACCCGGGGAAGGCTTTGTCACTTCCATGGGGTTGAGGCCTTTGGTTCTTTGTCAGGAACACGCCCATGTGGGCAATCCACAGTCACTCAGGACTTCACTCTTGTTTTTTTCCACTCCTTATANATAGGGTCAGAAGATTCTAATTTTACTCAACACTGGACTACAACAACAAGAAAGCTTTGCTATTCCTGTTGAGTCGCACCCGGGGAAGGCTTTGTCACTTCCATGGGGTTGAGGCCTTTGGTTCTTTGTCAGGAACACGCCCATGTGGGCAATCCACAGTCACTCAGGACTTCACTCTTGTTTTTTTCCACTCCTTATATCTCCTCTTTGATTTTGCAGTCATAAGAGTAAGGTTAATTATTAAAAACAAAAGTGCCTTTTTATTCAGATTCAGCATGAAAGAGAGCCAACATGTTAAGAAACTTAATGATTCAATATATGTTAATATCTGTATATGTTTTAGGTGGGAATAACCAGGCAGCAGACCAGGCCAAGGGGGTTCCACGTGGAGAGGTTTATTGAGCGGGTGGGGGAGGGGGCAGAGAAGAAGAGAAAGAGACAGAGAGGGGAGAGAAGAGAGGAGAGAGAAGAAAAAGAGAGCGAGGAGGGGGTGTCTTCCTAATTTATAGGGAGAATGATGTCACACCATTGAGGGTGGAGACTGAGCCACGTGGGCTGTGGGACTGAAGGTGATTGTCCTGGCAACGCAGGTAGAGGGTCACACAGTTAAGTGCGCTGTGATGCTAACAATATACACTGCTAAATCTACTTTAATATAATATACTAAATCTCTGACCCAAGATTTTAAAAGAAAATCCAAACACTGCCGGCATTCTCTAGACTCAGAATCACAGGAAAAAACTGTGCATAAGTAAAGTTTCTCCCATGTCCACCCTTGTATTCCCAAGGTGATTCATACAGAGAACCAAATAGAGCTGGTGACTAGGTATGACACCCATCCAAATGGCAGAGGACATTAATTAGAAACTGGTGCCAGAGTTCCAAGTTTCTGGAGTTAACTTTCACAGTCATCTAGAAAGAGAAAAGGGGGTGGGTAGGTCTGTCAATCTCCCTACTAAGAGTCAGTTTGGAATTAAAAGCTTCAGGTGAGGCTGCAACTCTGCTTCCTAGCTGGTAAAGGGTTTTTACAACACCCGGCAGGAAAATAAAATAACCAGCCTTCTCTTTCTGCGGAACGGACAGTTTTCATTTAACTTCTTCAAATACACCATTTTTTTGTTTTGTTTTGTTTTGATTTTTTGATGGGCAAATCCATTTGATTTCCATTTCCCTTCTTGATTAAGAGCACAGAGGCGGAACAGAAACCAAGCAGCCATGTTCTCTCTCCCAGACTCTCCATCAGAGATTCATTGTAATAATTTTATGAGCATATTAGATCTTCCTTTCTATAGTTCAAAGAGGCTCCACATACTTGACTCTGGTACTATTTGGAAGTTTCTCAACTCCCCCCTCCTCAAACCTCACTCTCTCCTGAAATGTGACCCCTGATACTCCCCATTCTTTCCTGGACTCATCCTTAAATGTACCGTGCTTTTATCTTCACGTTTCATGATCTGCAATCACGTTTGATTCTTCGTAGGATTCATATTTCTCTCTTGCGAAGTGCTCACTCCTCTTAAGTCACAACCTCTTTCAAAGTCTGTGACTTTGAAAGTATAACTAACTTTTCTATAAATTTTCAAGCCACTTTACTAAATTCTTGGGGATATGGAAATGGCTAGAGTTTCCCTCCTTTGCTTTCTCCTTCTGGATTTAAAAAGCACTTTCTCCTTAGGCTGATGACAGATGAAGGTGACATTCCTCCTGTGCTGGTTAGAATAACATTTTGGGAGGTTGCTCTACTTGCGCCTTTTACTGGAGTAATTTTTCTGATTTTTCAGCTTCTAAAAGAATGAACTTTCTGACAGAAATCTGGATCAGGGTCTCTCCCAGGTAGCAATTTTATAATTACAATCAATACACTTTTACCTTGTATCAGAATTCTTAGGAGTTAGTCTATCTTGGGCCAAGCTGGTTGTCAGCATTTTTTTTTCCCACATCAGAAAAATGTGTCAAGTCTGTAGTGTAAAACTGATGTTAAAGCGACCCTTTGCAGGCTCCCATTTTCCAAATATAACAAGGGATGCATTGCACTCCTGAATAAAGGCAATTGTGCTTGGGGAACATTCAGAACCTTGGAGTCTGTCTGTCCATTACATTCAGAACCCTTGGAGTCCGTCTGTCCGTTACTTAGTTTGTAGAAGACCCAAGCTATTTGTTTGCACATGTATGGAAGTTTCTAATGGCTCACAAATAACTAGATTTGAATTTTTGAAAATCTTCAGCAGTAGTGCCCATTTGGATAGAGTTTTGCCCTTGTTAAGATTTTTTTTTTCTATTTTTCATTTCATCATAAATGCTTCCCTACTTCTCAGCTGTCCCTGTGGACTCAAATATCTGTAGTGCCCGGTATGCCCACAAGCCTTCTATAGGTCTTTCCATTACAAGCAACTGAATAAGACCAACTTAAACAATTGCCCATTAAAAATATAACCACGAACTGCAATGATTCTGTCACTCAGAGGTTGAGGCAGGAGGGTTGCCATAATCCTGAAACCAGTTTGGGTTACAGAGTGAGTTCTAAGCCATCCTGAGCTACACGGGAAGACACAGTTTCAAAAAAAGAAACTGTAAAGATGCAATAATGGGTTGAATATGTATATTATTTTTTCCATAATAAGCTTTACCTACATGAGAAAGATTTAAACTTAAAGTTGGGTCTGGAACAGCGCCTCACACATGGGTTTGATAATAGTCTTTTTTAAAATTAATTTTAAAGTCAGAATACAAAGTACTAGATTTCATTGTGGCATTTTGGTACATATTTCATTGATAATTATGAACTGTTTCTTTTGATTTATTTTAAGGCTACTATACAAAACAACGGGGTTTCCTGATAGCATTTTCTTTGTACATTTCATTTCCATTATATTTCTAATTTGTTCAGTTCCCTAAGGCCCTTCCTCAGGTTTCCTGGGAGCATTTGAAATTCAGTAACCAGTACTTCTGGTTATTTAAAATTCATGTTATTCAAATTTTAAATAGCTAATATTCGTAATTACCTTAAGACTTAACAAGAGATATTTAGACAAGTGCTTAAGTATTTCTGTCGCAGCATTGCAAATACTTTGGATTATTAGTGTCAGGTCCAAAATATACACCGTTTTTCCCTACAAGGGTAGGTCGAATACTTCCAAAACTGAGTATAGACTCAATTCAAGCTGTGCTAAGCTGGGCATGGCCCGGGTGGGGACAGAGTAACATAGTTCCTGGCCCTGGGACAAAACCTTGGTGTGAGCCTCCATGAGTATTGATGGCTTCTGTGGCTGTAAGGCCAGTTTGTGTAAAAATGTACCTATTTTCACATTCCTCTGAGGAATGTCTTCCCTGTTAATGTTAATGACTCCAAAAGAATTACAAATAGCAGGAGTATAAGAATTGAGGGTGTGACTACGTCTCTGCAAAATGGTAAACACTGGGACCTTCAGGACAGCCCTTAAGGCTCTGGGAAAGAGTTTCACTATGCCAAACATAACAATGTAATGTGAATTCTGAGGGGCTTCATGAACCTAAAGGAACAAAGGCAGGTATACTATGAGACTACTTGTCAGATAGATACAAAGGCAGGCAGATTCCTGAGTTCAAGGTCAGCTCTGCACAGAATAAGGATAGGCCCAGGTGTGGTAGAAATGGTAATTTCCAGGGTAGGGCCCCACCCAACTAGTTTATCTAAGGTGAGTCCCAAAGGCAGGCAGATCTCTGAATTCTTTTGCAGTGTTAAGGAAAAAAAAAATGTATGCCTGCTATCTCCTAAGGATCAAAGGGCTGGGAACCGAGGATGCCGATTCATAAGATATTCAAAAGGAAACCTGCAGTAAATGACTGGATTGATATGTAAAATAAAAGACTGGACCTGTGTTCTGCCGGATATGAACTATCCAGACAATTATTTTGGGATAAAAAGAGAGAACTGCTTGGAGAACTGACAGACAAAAAGCTAGCAGATGTGGACAGAGAGATCTCTTAGAACAGCAAGCGGAACACAGGTCATCCATCAGCTTCGATCCAAGGTTTGACTTGTAGTCATTCTTTTCCTTTTCCTGATCTTCCCCTTCTCTCAGAACCCCTCTCCAAGCTAAGGCTGGTCCTTGGCAAAGTTGGACTATAGAAAACTGTTGTTCAGAAAACTGTGAAACTGGTTCTTGTACGCAAATAAGAGCCATTTTTCTTATCTCTGCCAAAACAGACACATGCCTCTCCACTGACCTATGTCTGGGGCAGGTCTCTGCATGTCTGAGTCCATGCTGGCCTCCTGCCTCTTCTCATTTCCTACTCACAAGTACCCATTCCTTTACTGTGCCCCTCACACACATATACCAGCACAGCTGGGCTTAACAGTGTTATTTAAGATAGAAAAAAAAAATATATATATATATAAATTTTAAGTATTAGTAAATATCTAATAGCATGATGATCTATAAATACATGACAATTATGACTACTTGGAAAATTATGGAAAACAACTGAAAAATATGAAAAAAAAACCCTCCCAAATGTATTCATTTTAATCATCATGACCCCAAATAAAAAAGTAATATACTTCATGTGGGCACTTTCAAAGGGAGCCATGAAAATGCTTATTTAATCACTATGATAATCTTGGGCTAGCAAATTATTTTTCTATAATTATACTAACAGCTACTTTTCTGTAGGAGATGGGGTTATTAACTTTTTGTTTTGTTTTGTTTTTTTGCTTTTTGAGACAGGGTTTCTCTGTGTAGCTCTGGCTGTCCTGGAACTCACTTTGTAGACCAGGCTGGCCTCGAACTCAGAAATCCACCTGCCTCTGCCTCCCGAGTGCCGGGATTAAAGGCGTGCGCCACCACTGCCCGGCGGTTATTAACTTTTATGTCTTCTTTACTTTAGGACAACTACTTAATTTCTGTGTGGTGGTTTTCAGTAAGTTTGTGTGACTTTTCTTTTAAACAGAACACGAGGCTACATAATAATGATTTTTATATAACTACTAGTAATACTAAATAAAAACAAAACAAAATAAAACAACAAACAAACAACATAAGAGCCTGTGAACTACAGATGTCCTAGAATACAGTTCCCTTTACTAACTCCTCCCCTCAACACAACTTCCAGTTACCTCTGGTCAATTCCCTATCCTTTTTATTCCTGTCAGGCTGCCCTTGGTGTATTAGCACACAAAGAGTGCAAAGACATTTCCAAGAGCAAAGGGCCTTCAACTACAGAGAAATCAGGGCTGTTTGTAACAGCCTTAAAATTCAGTGATGTCACGAGACAAGTTTTCTACTAGGGAAAAGGTCACTGTTCTCTTTGATGATTTTGATCAAACCTAGAGCCATTCTAAAGCTACCCTGATGCAAAGTCCAAGGAGGTACCCTGCGCTCATGTATAAGGGGAGGTAGGATAGCTGAGTAGTGTCAGTAATGCCAGAATACAGCTTTCATAAGAATGCACTCCCACTAGGCATGGTGGCACATGCCTTTAATCCCAGCACTTGGGAGGCAGAGGCAGGTGGCTTTCTGAGTTCGAGGCCAGCCTGGTCTACAAAGTGAGTTCCAGGACAGCCAGGGCTATACAGAGAAACCATGTCTCGAAAAACCAAAAAAAAAAAAAGAATGCACTCTCATCTCTCATAGTCCACCATTTCTCTGGAGGATCAATAGTCTTTGAAACTTTCTCCATCACCATAAGCATGGAGAACAATCAAAAACAATGAAAAAAAATCCACTCACTTAAATCCACATGCCATTTTACACTGTTTCAACATCCCTGACACATGACCACATTAGCAAGAACTGGTTTATATGCTGTTGTACAATCATGCCCTATTTCATATTGATTCAGTCAAGGTCACAGCACCCACATGATGGCATTCCCAGAATATCCCATCTCCTAGCAACAATGTCTTGGTCATCTTAGTTTGTGCAAGCACACTTCACAATGTTTTCAGAACAGTGAAATTGCTTGCAGACACACTGTGCAGACTGGTCCCCTGCGAAAACAGATGCCCGTGGGACTATCCAAGCTGGGTGTGGGTTTCATGTAGAAGATAATGGAGTAACATTTTACATCCATCCTTTAGCCAGAGTCAAAGGTCACCCACAGAGTCAGGAATCTAAGTATGACATTTCAGAATGCCCATCCTTAGCTTCTGACTCAGACCCACTCTGAATATGCGTAATCTCATTTCCCACTGTTATTCTGGTATTTAAATTTGAAATTATACAAGCTGTGATCATTTCCCTTCCTACAAGTAAATGCAAAGGCAGATGTGTGAACTCTATTTTATCTTTTGCAATAGGAATAGACCCTTTGGGGATTTATCTATGTGAATGTTGGGGGAAAAGGAGACATTTCTGTGATAATACGACTAAATTAAATGGGGGACAGAAAGATCATGAAACCCTTCATTTTTCCGTGTGTCTGAGACAGTCTGAAGTTAACAGATGACAACACACTGCTGATCTTTAGGCTCCTGCAGCTTTTCTCCTAATTAAGACTTCTTGATCACTCAAGGGTGCCAACTTCCTTATCTTGCCTTGGTGGACTGATGTGCCAGAGATGTTAAAAATTTATCACCGAGGAAACAAGGGATATCTGGAGCAGGGTCTTTTTAAGTTAAAATAACAAAAATCAACTGTTCTTCTAAACAACAAGTCCAAGATGCAGTGCACAAGATGTATTTTCAGTAACAGAAATACAGTTCACTTTAGGGCAGAGTTAGAAACACAACCCAGTGACTTGTGAACTGCTATGAAAGAAGTTTGTAGTGCCCAGGCATGTTAGTGTTAATTTAACTGTTTGCAAGGTTGTGATGCTTGTGTATAAACCAAGTTTTAGCAAGAGAATGACATGAATATACATTTATGTAAGATGTCCTGCCAAATCCCAAACATTTTAGTCAGGTTCAACCGAATTACTAAGAACACTCACCCCACAATTTTCTTTTTAAGCTCAATCTCAAGGTCAGTGTGGTGGCACTCACCTTTAACCCCAGCACTGCAGAGGCAGAGAGGCAGGGAGAGAGAGAGAGAGAGAGAGGGAGAGAGAGGCAGAGAGAGAGAGAGGCAGAGAGAGAGAGAGAGGCAGAGAGAGAGAGGCAGAGAGAAAGGCAGAGAGAGAGAGGGGGAGAGAGAGAGAGAGAGAGAGAGGCAGAGAGGCAAAAAGAGAGAGGCAGAGAGGCAGAGAGAGAGAGGCAGAGAGGAAGAGAGGAAGAGAAGAAGAGAAGCAGAGAGAGAGAGAGGCAATGAGAGAGAGGCAGAGAGAGAGAGAGAGGCAGAGAGGAAGAGAGGCAGAGGCAGGCAGATGTCTAATGAGTTCATGGTCAGCCTGGTTTATACAGCAAGTTCCAGGTCATCCACGGCTACACAGCACGACTCCTTCTCAAAATAGCAGTAAATAAAGAAAAGAAAAGCCAACCAAGCAAAAGAGCCCAAACCTAGAAAAGTCATTAGGAATTACATTTAAAAAATCAATAGTATTTATCATATAATTTTTTAATATCTGAATGAAATTATGCTTCATGATAATAAACGCATATATTATATATTCTCATTTTAAGGTATTTTCTTTTTTTCTAAAAGATTTATTTCTATATTTAAGTGTGTGTGTGTGTGTGTGTGTGTGTGTGTGTGTGCACTCATGCAGTAGAAGAGGGCATTGGATATTCTGGACCTGAAGCCACTGTCAGTCAGCTGTGTGTGGTGTGACATAAGTGCTGGGGCCATACTCAGGTTCTCTGCAGGAAAAGGGCCCCCCCCCCCCCCCCCCGACTGCTGTGCAC
This sequence comes from Mus minutoides, assembly GCA_902729485.2. Taxonomy (NCBI): domain Eukaryota; kingdom Metazoa; phylum Chordata; class Mammalia; order Rodentia; family Muridae; genus Mus; species Mus minutoides. The sequence continues at coordinate 2,200,411 of LR749593.1, read as the reverse complement.
CTGTCCAACTCTACAAAGCATGCTCAAGGCCATCTCTCAGCTGACTTACTAAGATGCCAGAATGTAAATATGCCCAGGCTGGACCACAAAAAAGGAGTGATGATCACTGCATATCCAAACATTTGGGATACTGACACCTTATATGGATAAAAGGACTTCATGAAGGAGAAGTATTTTAGATC